>SJYQ01000077.1:9778-31385 GCA_006410935.1 Redunca redunca
TGTTAGAATAATTGATGAAAAGTCATTCTTTCATTTTGTTGTAAAAGCACACCTAAAAAACAATGAAATTTAGTAAACCATGTACATCTTGCAAGTGTTCTTATCAGGAATTGTCTGTTTCCTTATTTTTAAGGTATATCTCTTCTAAGCAGATTATGCATGACTTATTTGTGTGCATAATTTGAAAGTTGCCTTATGATTTGAGCAATTAGTCCATTTTTTTAGGGTCAGGAAGATCTTCTGAAGGAGGAAATGGCAACCCACTCCACTATTCTTGCCTGGAGAATCTCATGGACAGAGAAGCCTACAGGCCACAGTCCATGGGGTCACAAAGAATTGGACATGACTGAGCATCTAACATTTTCATATTTTTTCTCACTTTCCATTTGTGTTAGTTATGTTAAATTTATGTCCTATATTTTGCTAGATGTTTTCTATTAAATCTATCTGTATTGTGTTTTTTCCTCCTCTGCCTTTTCTTTGCTTTGTCTTCTTGAAGATAGATCAAGTAATTTACTGCAATTTATATCTCTTTGTATGCCTATCAACTAAGTCAAATGCCCTACCACACTTTTCAAACATTTGTAGTTGATGCCATAGTCTCCTGAGAGCTTTTTCCCTTTTTACCAGATAAGGAGTTGGGTTTGATCACCTTACTCCAAGCAAGGATTGGCAGGTTCATAACTTACAATTTTGGCAAGGCTATGTTTACTTCATTTGCCCATAAAATGCATTACTCCAGGGTTTTGAGCTGACAAACGAAAATGCTCTCCTGGGTCTTAAATTTTGTCTTCTCATCATGAAACAGGCAAAATCCCCACTACATTCTTCTGCATTGTTTGCCTATTTTTAAAATGTTCCTACTTTCACAACTTTTCAACTTGGCAAGTGCTTTGAGGGAAAGACTAGCTTGTATGAAGCTCTGTTCTCACTTACAGTCCACCCAGAATTCTCTCTAGTATATTGTCCATTAAGGTTCTAACTTGTCTCATTATTTCTATGAAACTTCTATAATCTCATAAATATTAATCTTTTCAAGTCCATTCCTTCGTCTTTTTAACGTCCCAAGGTGCAGGTTGCTATTTGCCCTGGTTCACTGGATACTTTCCCAGGTCCTAGAAAATTCTTTAGTTTTATGCAACCTTCTAGGAAGCACATATTTGGCTAATAATAATGAATACATTTTATTTGGCTTTTAATCATAACATTGAGATGAAACTAAATGCACAAAAAATAACCACAGAGTAACTAACATCAAACCCTTAGTTGTTTAGAATATGTTTCAAGTATCAAGAAATCAACTTTGAGAACAGAAAAGCCAAATGGAGTAGCACAGTGAAGGGAAGGGGGAGATGCAGTAGAAATTGATCACAGTTCATTGAGAAAAATGAATATACCCGATGGTTGAAACAACTTAAATAGCAAATGAAGTTTTCTTGGTTTGGAAATTACATAAACATAGATGTTGTCTTAATTTGCTGAGGCTGCCATAATAAGGTACCATAGACTGAGTGGCTTAAAAGACAGACATTTATTGTCTCACAATTCTGGAGACAGGAAGTCTAAGATCAAGGTATCAATTGAGTTTGGTTCTTTTAGACAACTGTGAGAGAAGAACCTTTTCCTGAGTTCTGTTTTTGGTTTGCAGATGGCTTTGTTCACCCTGTGTTTCTTAACATCATCTTCCCTCTAGCCATGTCTGTCTGTGTCTTAATTTCTTCCTTTCAAGGACATGAGTCATATTGGATTAGGGCACATCCTAATGACCTCATTATAAGTTAACTAATTGCATCTGCAATGACACTATTTCCAAATAAATTCACGTTTTGAGTTATTGGAGGCTATGACTTATACATATGAATTTGAGGGGACCCAGTTCAACCCACTCCAGTATTCTTGGGCTTCCCTAGTGGTTAAATTGGTTAAGAATCTTCCTGCAAAGTGGAAGACCTGGATTCAGTCCCTGGGTTGAGAAGATCCCCTGGAGAAAGAAACAGCTACCCACTCCAGTATTCTGGCCTGGGTAATTCCATAGACTGTATTGTCCACGGGGTCACAAAGAGTTGGACATGACTGAGTGACTTTCACTTTTGCTTTCAATTCAACCCGTAAGAGATGACAATTCCATATGTCACCTGTGAGGAAGACTAAGTATAGTAATGGGGTAGGAAAGATCCTGAGAGATGAATTAACAATAAATGTCTCTTATCAGTGGAGAAGGCAATGGCACCCCAATCCAGTACTCTTGCCTGGAAAATCCCATGGACTGAGGAGCCTGGTAGGCTGCAGTCCATGGGGTTGCTAAGAGTCAGACACGACTGAGCGACTTCTCTTTTCAATTTTCACTTTCATGCATTGGAGAAGAAAATGGCAACCCACTACACTGTTCTTGCCTGGAGAATCCCAGGGACAGCAGAGCCTGGTGGGCTTCCGTCTATGGGGTTGCACAGAGTCGGACACGACTGAAGCAGCTTGGTAGCAGCAGCAGCATGTATACATGGAAGTGTTGCACTATAAAGAAAGCTGAGTGCTGAAGAACTTATGCTTTTCAACTCTGATGTTGGAGAAGACTCTTGAGAGTCCCCTGGACTGCAAGGAGATAAAACCAGTCCATCCTAAAGGAAATCAGTCCAGAATATTCATTGGAAGGACTGATACTGAAGCTGAAACTCCAATACTTTAGTCATCTGATGTGAAGAACTGACTCACTTGAAAAGACCCTGATGCTGGGAAAGATTGAAGTTCGGAGGAGGAGGGGATGATGGTGGATGAGATGGTTGGATGGCATCACCAACTCGATGGACATGAGTTTGAGTAAGCTTCGGGAGTTGGTGATAGACAGGGAAGACTGGCATGCTGTGGTCCATGGGGTCACAAAGAGTCAGATGTGACTGAGCAACTGAGCTGAACTTACATTTTTAGAGAGAGGCAACTTCTTGACTCATCAGTCAGATGACCTAGGTTTTGAATTGTCCCAAAAGTTGTAAATTTGTAAACTGTTATTTAACTAGAATATTTTGGGGGACTGAAAACAAGAAAACTTCCAAATACAAACCTGTTTGTCTAAAATCTTTATATCATACCAAGATATGAGCTGTAAGGAGTCGATTAACCAAAAGGGCTCTCTTGTTCCAGATCATGAGAAAGTGTGTTTATATAACTGCCTGCCTCTTGACATTGTAGTTGCTATTTTAAATTAATGAATGTTGAAGTCATTAAAATATTCATTTAACTTTTAAAGTTTCTAATTATAATTCACAGTGATTATATTAAATTTCTAGTGAGTTTTAAAATGGTTTAAAAGGCTGTGATATATGGAATAGAAAAGATTGTATGAAACTGTTATTTGAAAAATGTTCAATTTTACTTTGATTCCCTAATTTCTCAGCTTAAGAAAGCCTGAAATTACTTAATGTGTAAGAAAGATTTCTAAGCCATTATTTTCAAGCTAATTAATTCAAAATTGCTTTAAGTTTATACCCTACCCTTCAATTTGCTAAGATAGGAAATAACTTCTTCTAACCAAAAAAAATTGTAAAATCTCCTTTAGCTTACTAAAAGAAGTTTTAAAATCAAAATTAACAGTAAAAAATGTGACAGCTATTTACATTTTATACACAAAGAAATTATTTCCACTTTTATGAAGAGGGAAGAANAGGAAACAACCACTAAAAAAGGTTCAGAATGCAGTTGATATGAATGCACAATGTCACAGCTTACTATGACATTTGTTTTCACCTTTTTCAACCCCATGGACTGTAGTCTTCCATGTTCCTCTGTCTGTGGCATTTTCTAGGGAAGAATACTGAAATGGGTTGCCATTTCCTTGTCCAGGGAATCTTCCTGACCGAGGAACTGAACCTGCATCTCAGGCATTGCCAAACAGACTCTTTACCACTGAGTCACCAGAGAATACCTTATCTTTAATATGTGTCAATAAATAGCTGGATATCCAGCTTTAACAGGGTTTTAAATTAATGTCACAGTATCTTCAACTGTGCATTAGCAAAGAGACAGATTTAGAGTCATATAACTTTACACTTAAAATGTACTGTGGCAATATTCTAAACCAGCTCTTCTTTTTGTGGTGGTGGAAACTGAAGTACACCAAGGTTATAAGGCGTGACCATAGTTTCACAGGACAGACTGTGGTCAAAACCTAGGTCATCTGACTGATGAGTCAAAAAGTTGCCTCTCTCTAAAAATGTAAGTTCAGCTCAGTTGCTCAGTCACATCTGACTCTTTGTGACCCCATGGACCACAGCACGCCAGTCTTCCCTGTCCATCACCAACTCCCGAGGCTTACTCAAACTCATGTCCACCGAGTTGGTGATGCCATCTAACCATCTCATCTGCCATCGTCCCCTTCTCTGAACTTCAATCTTTCCCAGCATCAGGGTCTTTTCAAGTGAGTCAGTTCTTCACATCAGATGACTAAAGTATTGGAGTTTCAGCTTCAGTATCAGTCCTTCCAATGAATATTCTGGACTGATTTCCTTTAGGATGGACTGGTTTTATCTCCTTGCAGTCCAGGGGACTCTCAAGAGTCTTCTCCAACATCAGAGTTGAAAAGCATAAGTTCTTCAGCACTCAGCTTTCTTTATAGTGCAACACTTCCATGTATACATGCTGCTGCTGCTACTAAGTTGCTTCAGTTGTGTCCGACTCTGTGCGACCCCACAGACGGAAGCCCACCAGGCTCTTCTGTCCCTGGGATTCTCCAGGCAAGAACAGTGGAGTGGGTTGCCATTTTCTTCTCCAATGCATGAAAGTGAAAAGTGAAAGAGAAGTCGCTCAGTCGTGTCTGACTCTTAGCGACCTCATGGACTGCAGCCTACCAGGCTCCTCAGTCCATAGGATTTTCCAGGCAAGAGTGCTGGAGTGGGGTGCCATTGCTTTCTCCACATCTATACATGACTACTGGAAAAACTATAGCTGTGACTAGACAGACCATTGTTGGCAAAGTAATGTCTCTGCTTTTTAATATGCTATGTAGGTTGGTCATAGCTTTTCTTCCAAGGAACAAGTGTCATTTAATTTTATGGCTGGTGTCACCATCTGCAGTCATTTTGGAGCCCCCCCAAAATAAAGTCTGCCACTGTTTCAATTGTTTCCCTATCTATTTGCCATGAAGTGATGGGACTGGATGTCATGATCTGACTAAATGTGGTCCACTGGAGAAGGGAATCAGAGAAGGCAATGGCACCCCACTCCAGTACTCTTGCCTGGAAAATCCCATGGACTGAGGAGCCTGGTAAGCTGCAGTCCATGAGGTCGCTAAGAGTCAGACACGACTGAGCGACTTCACTTTCACTTTTCACTTCCATGCATTGGAGAAGGAAATGGCAACCCACTCCACTGTTCTTGCCTGGAGAATCCCAGGGACAGAGGAGCCTGGTCGGAGGCCGTCTATGGGGTCGCACAGAGTCGGACATGACTAAAGTGACTTAGCAGCAGCAGCAGGAGAAGGGAATGGCAAACCACTTCAGTATTCTTGCCTTGATAATCCCAGGAACAGTATGAAATGGAAAAAAGATAGAACAATGAAAAATGAACTCTGAAGATTGGTAGGTGCCCAGTATGCTACGGGAGATCAGTGAAAAAATAACTCAAGAAAGAATGAAAAGATGGAGCCAACACAAAAATAACACCCAGTTGTGGATGTGACTGGTGATAGAAACAAAGTCTGATGCTGTAAAGAGCAATATTGCATAAGAACCTGGAATGTTAGGTCAATGAATCAAGATGAATTGGAAATGGTCAAACAGGAGATGGCAAAAGTGAACAACATTTTAAGAATCAGTGAGCTAAATGGACTGGAATGTGTGAATTTAACTCAGATGGCCATTACATATACTACTGTGAGCAAGAACCCCTTAGAAGAAATGAAGCAGCCATCATAGTCAAGAAAAGTCTGAAATGCAGTACTTGGATGCAATCTCAAAAATGACAGAATGATCTCTGTTCATTTCCAAGGCAAATCATTCAATATTACAGTAATCTAACACTCTGCCCCGACCAGTAATGCTGAAGAAGCTGAAGTTGAACAGTTCTATGAAGACCTACAAGACCTTCTAGAACTAACACTCAAAAAAGATGTCCTTTTCATTATAGGGGACTGGAATGAAAAAGCAGGAAGTCAAGAAATACCTGGAGTAACAGGCAAATTTGGCCTTGGAGTACAAAACAACGCAGGTCAAAGCTAACACACTTTTGGCAAGAGAATGCACTGGTCATAACAAACACTCTCATCCAACAACAAAAGAGAAAACTCTGCACATGGATATTACTAGATGGTCAATAATGAAATCAGATTGATTATATTCTTTCCAGCCAAAGATAGAGAAGCTCTATAGAGTCAATGACTCTGCTCAGACTATGAACTCTTGACAAATTCAGACTGAAATTGAAGAAAGTAGGGAAAACCAGTAGATCATTCAGGCATGACCTAAATCAAATCCCTTAAGATTATACAGTGGAAGTGACAAATAAATTCAAGTTATTAGATCTGGTAGAGTGCTTGAAGAACTATGGATGGAGGTTCCTGACATTGCACAGGATGTAATGATTGAGACCATCCTCAACAAAGAGAAATACAAAAAGGCAAAATGATTGTCTGAGGAGGACTTAAAAATAGCTGAGAAAAGAAGAGAAAGTGAAGGCAAAGGATAAAAGGAAAGACATACCCATCTGAATGCAGAATTCCAGAGAATAGCAAGGAGAGACAAGAAAGACTTCCTCAGTGTTCAATGCAAAGACATAGATGAAAAAAAAAAAAAATAGAATGGAAAAGACTAGAGATGTATCCAAGAAAATGACAGATACCAAAGGAATATTTCATGCAAAGATGGGTACAATTAAGGTCAGAAATGGTATGGACCTAATGAAAGCAGAAGGTATCAAGAAGGGGTGACAAAAAAAAAAAAAACACAGAGGAACTATATTTAAAAAAAAAATTATTCATGACCCAGACCATCATCAATGATACAATGGTATCATCACTCACCTAGAGCCAGACAACCTGGAATGCTAAGCCTCAGCATCACTACAAACAAAGCTAGTGGAGGTGATGGAATTCCAACTGAGCTATTTCAGATCCTAAAAGATGATACGGTGAAGGTGCTATGCTCAATATGACAGCAAATTTAGAAAACTCAGCAGTGGCCACAGGACTGGAAAAGATCAATTATCATTCCATTCCCAAAGAAAGACAATGTCAAAGAATGCTTAAACTATGGCCCAATTGCACTCATCTCACATGCTAGCAATGGCAACCCACTCTAGTACTCTTGCCTGGAAAATCCCATGGACGGAGGAGCCTGGTAGGCTACAGTCCCTGGGGTCATGAAGAGTTGGACATGACTTCATTTTCACTTTTCAGTTTCATGCATTGGAGAAGAAATGGCAACCCACTTCAGTATTCTTGCCTGGAGAATCCCGTGGAAAGAGAGCCTGGTGGGCTGCCAACTATGTGGTCGAACAGAGTTGGACATGACTGATGCAACTTAGCAGCAGCAGCAGCACACGCTAGCAAAATTAAGCTCAAAATTCTCCAAGTCAGGCTTCAACAGTTCATGCACCATGAACTTCCAGATGTTCAAACTGGATTTAGAAAAGGCAGAGGAACCAGAGATCAAATTGCCAACATCCATTCGATCATAGAAAAAGTGAGAGAATTCCAGGAAAACATCTACTCTGCTTTATTGACTATGCCAACGCCTTTGACTATGTGGATCACAACAAACTATGGAAAATTCTTAAAGAGATGGGAATATCAGACCATTTGACCTTCCTCCTGAGAAATCTGTAGGTAGGTCAGGAAGCAACAGTTAGAACTGGGCATGGAACAAGAGACTGGTTCCAAATCAGGAAAGGAGTACATCAAGGCTGTATATTGTCACCCTGCTTATTTAACTTATATGCAGAGTACATCATGAGAAACGTTGGGCTGGAAGAAGCACAAGCTGTAATCATTGCTGGGAGAAATAGCTCTGGATAAGAAGATAACACACATTTATGGAAGAAAGTAAAGAAGCACTAAAGAGCCTCTTGATGAAACTAAAAGAGGAGAGTGAAAAAGCTGGCTTAAAACTCAACATTCAAAAAACTAAAATCATGGCATCCTGTCCCATCACTTCATGGCAAATAGGTGGAGAAATAATGGAAACATGTAAAGCTCACTGGAAAAGGAGTTGCCATGTGTTTACCACCAAGAACAGGATATAATGCTGTGAACCCAAATTAATAGCAAATATGTGGTTTAATTTCCTAAATCTAAAATTTTTTGATAAAATGTATCTCTACATACCAGTTTTCCTGTTCTTTTATTATATTTCTTTCATCTCTCTGTCTCCCTGACTTACTCCCTCTCTCTCTCTCTATGATTCAATTTTCTCTTTTCTTCCCTTCTTCCTGTCTTTCTTCATTTTTTACTTTGCTTTTCAAGAACAGATTCTACCCTTCACTACTTCACCTCTGTTTAAGCTTAGGATACAGATTAGTTCAGTTCAGTTCAATCACTCAGTCACATCCAACTCTTTGCAACCCCATGGACTACAGCACACCAGGCTTCCCTGCCCGTCACCAACTCCTGGAGCTTACTCAAGCTCATGTCCATTGAGTCAGTGATGCCCTCTAACCATCTCATCCTCTTTTGTCCCCTTCTCTTCCTGCCTTCAATCTTTCCCAACATCAGGGTCTTTTCAAATGAGTCATCTCTTCGCATCAGGTGGCCAAAGTACTGGAGTTTCAGCTTCAGCATCAGTCCTCATAATTAATATTCTAGACTGATTTCTTTTAGCATGGACTGGTTGGATCTCCTTGCAAACCAAGGAACTCTCAAGAGTCTTCTCCAGCAACAGAGGTCAAAGCCTCTATTCTTCAGTGCTCAGCTTTCTTTATAGTCAAACACTCACATCCATAAATAACTGTGGAAAACCCATAACTTTTGTGAGACAGACCTAGGATAGCAAAGTAATGTCTGCTTTTTAATATGCTGTCTAGTTTGGTCATAGTTTTTCCTCCAAGGAGCAAGCATCTCTTAATTTCATGGCTACAATAACCATCTGCAGTGATTTTGGAGCCCCCCAAAATAAAGTCTTTCATTGCTTCCCTTGCTTCCCCATATATTTGCTATGAAGTGATGAGACCAGATACCATGATCTTAGTGTTCTAAATGTTAAACATTTAAGCTGACTTTTTCACTCTCCTTTTTCACTTTCATCAAGAAGCTCTTTAGTTCTTCTTCACTTTCTACTATAAGGCTAGTATCATCCGCATATCTGAGATTATTGATATTTCTCCTGGAAATCTTGATCTCAGCTTGTGCTTCATCCAGCCCCACACTTCTCATGATATACTCTGCATATAAGTGAAATAAGCAGGGTGACAATAAACAACCTTGACGTACTCCTTTCCCAATTTGGAACCAGTCTGTGGTTCCATCTCCAGTTCTAACTACTGCTTCTTGACCTGTATACATATTTCTCAGGAGGCAGGTCAGGTTGTCTGGTATTCCCATCTCTTGAATAATTTTCCACAGTTTGTTGTGATCCATATAGTCAAAGGCTTTGGCATCGTCAATAAAACAGAAGTAGTTGTTTTTCTGGAGCTCTCTCACTTTTTGTATGATCCAAAAAATGCTGGCCATTTGATCTCTGGTTCCTCTGCCTTTTCTAAATCCAGCTTGAACATCTGGCAGTTCATGGTTCACATACTGTTGAAGCCTGGCTTGGAGAAGCTTTAGCATTACTTTACTAGCATGTGAGATGAGTGCAATTGTGTGGTAGTTTGAGCATCCTTTGGCATTGCCTTTCTTTGGGGATTGGAATGAAAACTGACCTTTTCCAGTCCTGTGGGCACTGCTGAGTTTTCTAAATTTGCTGGCATATTGAGTCTAGCACTTTCACAGCATCATATTTTAGGATTTGAAATAGCTTAACTGGAATTTCATCACTTCCACTAGCTGTGTTCGTAGCGATGCTTCCTTAGATCCACTTGACTTCATGTTCCAGGATGTCTGGGTCTAGGTGAGTGATCACATCTTCATGGTTATCTGAATCACTATTATCTTTTTTGTGTAGTTTTCCTGTGTATTCTTGCTACCTCTTCTTAATATCTTCCACTTCTGTTAGGTCCATGCAGCTTCTGTCCTTTTTTGTACCCATCTTTGCAAGAAATTTTCCCCTGGTATCTCTAATTTTCTTGAAGAGATCTCTAGTCTTTCCCATTCTATTGTTTTCCTCTGTTTCTTTGCACTGATCACTAAGGAAGGCTTTCTTATCTCTCCTTGTTATTCTTTTGAACTCTTCATTCAAATGGGTATATCTTCCCTGTACCATCCCTCCGGGTCATCTCAGTACACCTGTCCCAACCAATTAAAATAAATAAATTTATATTTTAAAAAATGGGTATATCTTTCCTTTTCTCCTTTACCTTTGGCTTCACACAGTCAGCTCTTGGTCTTGTTTTGCTAACTTTATAGAGCTTCTCCATCTTTGGCTGGAAAAAATATAATCAATCTGATTTTGGTATTGACCATCTAGTAATGTCCATGTATAGAGTCTTCTCTTGTGTTGTTGGAAGAGGGTGTCTTCTAGGATTAGATACAAAGCTAAAGACTATATTTCTTGGACACTGTAGCAATAAAATACAGCTTTATGACTTTCATGGATCCATAAGTGTATGGCTGGTAATATTGTAAATAATTTCCTCACTATTGCATTATTGTCAGAGTTTCTTGCCCAGGGCTTGTTTTTTCCTCTTCCTTCCTAGCTGGGAAAGTCTGTGATCTGGAAGCAGATCATGACTTGCAATTTAGTATCCCTTCTATAACTGAAATTTTTGTAGGGCAGTATGTAAATAATATAGTTTTCAACCTTGTGATAAACATTCAAAATTTGTTCCGAATTTTTTATTCATTGGTTGAATCTAATAAAACATTTAAAAGATACAGAAATTTAAAATGTGTTAAAGAGAGTTTATATCCAACTACTTTGTTCAGGGTCTTCCATATTCATTGCTAACAGAAATACATAGTTAGAGTTGAATACATAGCAGAGTTTGTCAAAATGCCCACATGAGTTAAAGTGAATTTTGCATTGGTATATTGTTAATTTCCATAAATATTTTAATTTAGATAATATATTTTAAGATATATGTTCATGTTTACTGGCATCATTTTGGAGAACAGAATATATGATAGATCAACCTATAGAATTTTACCTAGTGAAGAGTGGAATCCATGTATTTGGTGAGAAGAATGAAAGGATACGTAAAGTCAGAATATAGTCCCAGGTCATCAGTAGACCAATATAATCATGGAGCCCTACATAACTTTAAGAAGGATACACAAAAAATATCTTTCTTGGCTTAATATATGTTAAGTATCATTTAAACAAAATATATTAATTAATTAGTTCATTTAATTTTCATAATATTCTATAATAGNCAAAACCACAATGAGGTACCACCTCACACCAGTTAGAATGGCTGCGATCCAGAAGTCTGCAAGCAATAAATGCTGGAGAGGGTGTGGAGAAAAGGGAACCCTTTTACATTGCAAGCAGATTCTTTACTGTCTGAGCCACTAAGGAAGTCCAGTAAATATTACCACTGGGACTTAGAAACTTCAGGTCACCTACTCTCAGCTGCGATCTTGAAAAGCCTCCCAGATTATTACAGGGCATCTGAGACATTGGTAATCATGTGTCTGCCGTTGGAAAATTAAGGGAGAACACTGAGACGGGCTGTTGCCTCTCCTGTTACACTCAGCAGCCAGCCTCAAGTTTTCAAACTGAACAACTGGTCTTCCAGTATGGATAGGTCACTTTGAGGGTCCCATCTCTGTGACTCCAAAGTTAGAGGGTCTTACTGAGACAACAGGCTGCAAAATCAGTCTCAGTTGAAAAAGTGATTCAAACAGCAAGAACGAGAGCAGAGATGCATATGTAAGCAATGCAAGTTAAACACAATCAACGCATTTGCTAGAATATGTTGAACTAATTGAAAGATATTTGAAGGAAGTAGCCCAGTGTCGCATAGATACAGGCTAGATGCTAAATCAGCATCACAGGAACCTTGCTCTGTGCCTGCTCATTCTCCATATGAGGCCTGAATCACAAAGCTTAGACACTCTTATCCATGAGCATGACCTTCCTGCTGAGATTTAAAATAGAAAGAAAAGCACTCAGAAAATGTTCCAGCTTAATCAGTAATACTTGGGAAAGCTAGCCAACATGCATACCCATCATCCATCTGGGCAAAAGGCTTTACAGCTTTTAGACATTAAATGACTCACTCTGCAAAGCTCTTTCCAGACTAATGGTGACTCTAATTTCTCTATTAGATGGACCAGAATATGAGGGAGGCAAATCTTTACTATTATGCTCCCAGAGAATGAACTCCCCCAAAGCATCAATGAGTATAATAGCTGACAAAACCTTGAAAATACAAGGTTAAAATTGTGTTTATCTGCACCATGCCATCTGTATCCCCTAACAGCTTGCACAGGAAGGATTTGTTCCTTAAGCATTATTAGTTTTGCTAAAAATTGTCCTTGTTTTGAGCTACCCTCAGGAAATAAATGGCACTATAGAAATGAGGCTGCACTTATTATAACCTAACCTATGGATCACTTTTTCAAAAGTAATTTGGTCATTTGACATCATATACCTCCCAACGAGAATAAATAGAAATAATGTTTTTTTGGTTCTTTTCAAGTTCAATGTGCCCTTTATGTCAGCTTTCCTTTAGTGTTCTTTTTCATCCAGTTTATATCATGATTGGTTTATATTAAATAAATCTCTTCTCAAAATATTCCTGAACTTATTTGTCAAATTTAATATTTTATGATTTTATTAACATAAACGTGTTATGTGTTGTGTGTTATGTGTTATAAGTCACAATACAAGTTTTCTCTTGAGAAGTACTTACTAATTTGAAAAGGGTTGAGGGGAACTTCTGGGTGCTGATAAAATTTTACTTTTTGGTGTTGGTGATGATTATGCAGTAATGTTTCTCTATGTAAAAATTCACCAAGCCCTGCACTTAGCATATGCTACCTTTTCTCTGTAAATATTATATTTCAATAAATTCCATGGAATTCTCTCAGCCAGAATACTGAAGTGGGTAGCCTTTCCCTTCTCCAGGGGATCTCCTTAATCCCAAATTGCAGGGGATTCTTTACCAGCTGATCCACAGGCGAAGCCAAAGAAACCTGAAGTGGGCAGCCTATCCCTTCTCCAGTGGACCTTCCCAACCGGGGTCTCCTGCATTGCAGGCAGATTATTTACCAACTGAATTATCAGGGAAGCCCAAAATCTACCAAAAAGATAGTCTTTTAATAAAATTTAATAATACTAAAAACGTAAGTTCAATAAAAGTTAACAGAATTTGGCAAGAGGAACATTTTCTGAGAAGGCATAAATAGTACATTACATCTCAGATTTGCTTTTAAAGAAATTACAAAGCACTACACCATCCTAGTTATCTCCAACTAAATTAATAAGCTAGGATAAGCAAAATGTTTAAAGCTATATTTTTACTTCTCAAAATAAGCTGTCATAATGTGCTCTGAATGCTGTGCTTATACCCTGGCAGCTATATTTATACTAAATATGGAGCAAAACCAAAAGTTTTACATATTCCATGGATGCATATGAGAAAAGTTAAAGTAATACTACTGAAAAACATCCAGGCTGGTTATGGAGCATCCTACTGTGATCACAGTTCATTTATGATGCACAATATAAAAAATTTAGTTTTCAACTTTTAGCAACATGAGACATTCTGAAAGGCATACTCTCAAAGTGCCTTTACCTTGACTAGGAAAGAGACTGCTTTCAACCTTCCAGTGCTTTTTGAAAAGCAATATATTCTTTCTTTGGCAGTATTAAAAATGAATTAAATTTCCCAAATTATCTAGTCCACTGTTACATTAATATGACAGATTACCTGGGGTGCTTGTTAAAAATGCATAAGTTTCTGGGACCCGTCATGTACTTCAATACACAGTATATTGAAGAATTAAGAAAGAAACCATAGAATACCTAAGAACAATTTCAGACATTATGTTAATCAGGAAAATTAGAGGAAAACTGGTTTAGATATTCAGGTGTTCTAAATTTCTCTTATCAATTCACTGGGTGGAAAAAAATTCCCCAAATGAAGAATCCGTCTACCCAAAGATATTTTAAAGGTGAATAAGTCTCTTGGCAACGCAAGATATTTGATAGCCTCTGTGCATATTTGCATAATTGTTAACAAAGTGATCTTATTAAGACTGGCTAATATCAAGAGTAATTCATGAGGAGAGTGTATTAGTTATAAAATATACATTGGATAAATAAATTTTGCTAGTGAAGTAATGGGTACAAGCGAAAGGCTAACATAAATATAATTAAAAGTTCCAATTTAGCTTCCTTGTCATTTAAGGAGTATTTAAAATTTATAACCACCTTAATCTGCCACAAAATGCTTAAGATAAAGTAAATAACTAATTATAGAAGCCAGACTTGAGGAGTTAAACTAGAGAAGAGTGTTGAAGTTCCAATTTCCTTGTGTTTCATACTGTGGTAATCATTCAGTTCAGTTCAGTTGCTCAGTCGTGTCCGACTCTTTCCGACCCCATGAATCGCAGCACGCCAGGCCTCCCTGTCCATCACCAACTCCCAGAGTTCACTCAAACTCACGTCCATTGAGTCAGTGATGCCATCCAGCCATCTCATCCTCTGTCGTCCCCTTCTCCTCCTGCCCTCAATCCCTCCCAACATCAGAGTCTTTTCCAATGAGTCAACTCGTCGTATGAGGTGGCCAAAGTATTGGAGTTTCAGCTTCAGTATCATTCCTTCCAAAGAAATCCCAGGGCTGATCTCCTTTAGAATGGACTGGTTGGATCTCCTTGCAGTCCAAGGGCCTCTCAGGAGTCTTCTCCAACACCACAGCTTAAAAGCATCAATTATTTGGTGCTCAGCTTTCTTCACAGTCCAACTCTCACATCCATACATGATCACAGGAGAAACCATAGCCTTGACTAGACAGAACTTGGTTGGCAAAGTAATGTCTCTGCTTTTCAATATGCTATCTAGGTTGGTCACAACTTTTCTTCCAAGGAATAAGCATGTTTTAATTTCATGGCTGAAGTCACCATCTGCAGTGATTTTGGAGCCCCAAAAAATAAAGTCTGATGCTGTTTCCACTGTTTTCCCACCTATTTCCCATGAAGTGATAGGACCAGATGCCATGATCTTCATTTTCTGAATGTTCCTTCCAGTCTTCATTACCCTCCCAGACATGGTAGAATTGTACTCTCTTGCCCAATAATAGCAAGAAGGAACAGCCCTTTCCCACCCTCTTTCATGTGCTGATTCATGCTATAAATAAGTGAAAGATAAACCTTTTTTTAATTAGCAGAGATTTTTTATGTTCATTATTACTAAAGGATAAATTGGTCTAGACTTAGTCACACACGTAAAGAAAGGAAGGCAATTCATTTAATGTTTGCAAGTGAAGGATCAAAGTCCTAGTAGGTACATGCATTATGCCAAGTTATAAATGTAACTTAATAATGACTTAAAAACCATCTTTTGGATGGTTGGTTGTTCTGTTTTATTTGTTTAAGACAAGACATGCCAAAGTATGTTTGTAAACTGGAGTGCAAGTTCCAAAAGAAAACAAGAAATCAAATACAGAGGGCAATGTTCAGAGTGAAATTCATGAGAAAGCAATGGATGGGCATTGAAATACTGGTAGTTCTATTTATTGGGTTTCCCAGGTGGCTCAGTGGTAAAGAATCTGCCTGCTAATAATGCAAGAGACACAGGGGATGTGGTCTTGATCCCTGGGTTTGGAAGATCCCCGGGAGGAGGAAATGGCAACCCACTAGAGTATTCTTGCCTGGAAAATTCCATGGACAGAGCAGACTGACAGGCTACAGTCCATGGGGTCACAGAGAGACATGATTGAGCATACAAGCACAGTGAAATTTGTTATCAATACAGATGAGAAGCCAAGGTTTAGAAGAACAAATGCACATAAACTGGTAGTTCTGTGGTAGGAAGATAAGAAACATACAATAGAAAGCATTGTATGTTTGTATCTCTACTTTTAAACAGAGGAGAATAATATGTGAGTTTAGAGAAGGATGTTAGGAAAGGAAACACAGAAGGTCTAAGAAGAGAGAAGGCAAGACACTTTATGTTTTCACCAATTTTATGTTCTAGGGCTTTCAAATAGGTGTTTTCTCTTTTCTTGAAGTAATTGGGATAAATTATTGAAACATTTTGAATAGAAGTAATAATAAAGGTACTGGAATTTCAATCCAAGTTTCCTCACTAAATGCATGAATTTGGGCAAACTATATAACCATTTTCAATCCCAACTTTTCCATCTATTAAACATGAATTGTTTTTCACCCTACATTGTTTTTCACCCTACATTCACCCTACATTAATCAAGACTGGATATAAGCATCGATGGTCTCTCATGACACCTCAAAATTTGTATTATAAAATCCCATATTCCTTCATGAAAATCAGACTTATGTGAGTAGTTTTGAAAAATATGAGTCATTGATTTTTATAAAATTATTCTCATCAGTTTAAAAGAGGAGTGTGGAATCCTGGGAATCTGCAGGCCTAACAGTGAAAGTGGCAGCGTTTATTCTGGTGGGATACCTGATTCTTGAATCGAAAGTGAGCAAAGGAAAATGTTCCCCTTTGTCTGTCTCTCTTAATTTTGATTCATATTCCCACTTTCCTCCCACTAGTTATTTGTTTTTCCTTTTATTCTTCTTCTGCTGAATATTCTGTGAGTTTGCTCCTTTTAGAAGATCAGTGGAGTGGATGAGTGGAAATATAATTAGTAGAAACATGTTATTTTCATTTGCTTCTTCAAGCTCCAGCTCTCAGTGGCTCCCTATGGCTGCTGAAGTAGCAAGAGAGATCACAACTAGTTACCTGGAAACATCTTGGTAGGTTTCAACACTATGTGAGGGCACTTAAGGCCTCAGAGAAATGAGGAAAGAATCAAAGCCCCGATGAGATTGTAAACACCAGTGAAACAAGAAATTGACCCAAATTCTTCATTTTATTCCTCCTCAGCACAATTCCCTGTTTTCTACTCTGCTCAAAGTCCTATCAACTTGAGTAATGAGGCTAAAAACCAACACAAGATTAATTGCTCTAAGCCAAGTGAGTTATAGGCTGGGAGCAGCTTTAGATGGATTAACCACCAAACTTCATAATAGGTGGCATAGAGCAGTGAGGGAAGAATAGAAAGTAATGAATACATAAGGAAACTTATACCAATCTCAATTTTAGGTAATATAAAAAATGAATATAAATATCCACAAGTACATACAAAATGCATAACATTTTCATCTGGTAGATAAACTTAGGTTTGGAAAAGATCTAGGATCACAGAGTTTACTAAATGTTAGTAGAAGTACTCAGACCCAAATTTTCTACCTTACTTTAGCTCCGATAATTGTCTTGCTGAAAGTCAAAGTCACTCAGTAATGTCTGACTCTGTGATCCCAAAGTCCATGGAATTCTCCAGGGCAGAATACTGGAGTGGGTAGCCTCTCCCTTCTCCAGGGTATCTCTCCAATCCAGGGACCAAATCCAGGTCTCCCACATTGCAAGTGGATTCTTTACTGCCTGAGCCACCAGGGAAGCCCAAGAATACTGGAATGGGTAGCCTATCCCTTCTCCAGCAGATCTTCCTGACTCAGGAATTGAACCAGGGTCTCCCGCATTGCAGCAGATTCTTTATCAGCTCTGATACCAGGGAAGCCTGTCTTGCTAAAATCTCACTAATCAAATTCTGAATGAGTCATAGAAAAAGTTCTGGGATGAATTAGAAACTGTTTTACTTTCATATGCAAGTTTTACATAAGAAAATTTAATAAATATTTCATAAAAATTGTAGACAAACGTTAATAAATTAATAAGAATTATATAAACTATCAAAATAATTATCAGGAGATAATTTACAATGTAGTTAACATTTTATGGACAAATGATCTTTGTAAACAACTCCATGTTGAGCTACTTTGCCTATAAGAAGTTGTATGTATGTTTCAGTTTGTTTATCCTTTAATCTTCTATAAACAACTATTTAACTCTGTGCACTTCTCACACCCTCTTTTCCCCCACCCAAAACAGAAGAAAATTCTTCAAAGCATCCAGCCTTTTGACTTATTGATTGTTACACACCATGACACAGAGCAAAAGGCGAATTATACCTATGCTGTAAAATTTTCAATAAATGCTCCACCAAGCTAATAAATCAAAGCCTCTAGATACAGTACATTGTAAGCTATGGGATTCTAATGTTGCATTTGCTCTATAGATTCTTTTTCTCAAGTCTCAACAAAAGTTTTATAGGAAATTAAAGTAACTGTGACATAATAGTTTACTTCAGTAAATAAATTTATCACCACCAGTTCTTTATGCCAAGAACTTCAAAACTCAATTGGAAAAATTATCTGATAGTAAAATGGTCAGTAATGCCATTTTTTTAATGTCCAGCAATAATAGTTATCATACTTCTGTTGATTTTATCTCATATATATCTAGTAAAATTACTCATCTTATTAATCAAAATGTTTACTTACTTTTAATTGAGATATAAGTAACAGAATATGAATTCAGGTATAACATAAACATAATGATTTGATATTAGTATACTTTGGAAAATCATCATGAGTAAAGTTCAACCTATTATCTTACATAGCTCCAAAAAATTGCATTTCCTATAATAAGAACTAATATCTAGTCCCTTCAGTAAGTCAGTCAGTCAGTTCAGTCACTCAGTCATGTCTGACTCTTTGCAACCCCATGAATCGCAGCACGCCAGGGCCTCCCTGTCCATCACCATCTCCTGGAGTTCACTCAGATTTATGTCCATCGAGTCAGTGATGCCATCCAGCCATCTCATCCTCTGTTGTTCCCTTCTCCTCCTGTCCCCAATCCCTCCCAGCATCAGAGTCAACTCTTCGCATGAGGTGGCCAAAGTACTGGAGTTTCAGCTTCAGCATCAGTCCTTCCAATGAGTATTCAGGACTGATTTCCTTCAGGATAGACTGATTGGATCTCTTCGCTATCCAAGGAATTCTCAAGAATCTTCTTCAACACCACAGTTCAAAAGCATCAATTCTTCAGCACTCAGCTTTCTTCATGGTCCAACTCTCACATTCATTCATGACTACTGGAAAAAATATAGCTTTCACCAAATAGACCTTTTTGATACAGTAATGTCTCTGCTTTTTAATATGCTGTCTAGTTTGGCCATGGCTTTTCTTCCAAGGAGAAAGTGTCTTTTAATTTTGTGGCTGCAGTCACCATATGCAGTGATTTTGGAGCCCCCAAAATAACATATGTCCCTGTTTACATTGTTTCCCTATCTATTTGCCATGAAGTGATGGGACAGGATGCCATGATCTTAGTTTTCTGAATGTTGAGTTTTTAGTTAACATTTTCACTCTCCTCTTTCACTTTCATCAAGAGGCTCTTTAGTTCTTCTTCACTTTCTGCCATAAGGGTGATGTCATCTGCATATCTGAGGTTATTGATATTTCTCCTGGCAATCTTTATTCCAGCCTGTGCTTCATCCACCCTGGCATTTTACATGATGTACTCTGCATATAAGTTAAATAAGCAAGGTGACAGTATACCTCCTTGACAAACTCCTTTCCCACTTGGAACCAGTCTGTTTTTCAATCTCCAGTTCTAACTGTTGTTTCTTGACCTGCATACAGATTTCTCAGGAAGCAAGAGGTGTGGTAGTCCCATCTTTTAAGAATTTTCCAAAGTTTGCTGTAATTGACATAGCAAAGGCTTTGGTATAGTCGGTAAAGCAGAAATAGATGTTTTTCTGGAACTCTCTTGCTTTTTTGATGATCCAACAGATGTTGGCAATTTGATCTCTGGTTCCTCTGCCTTTTCTAAATCCAGCTTGAACATCTGGAAGTTCTCGGTTCACATACTGTTGAAACCTGGCTTGGAGAATTTTGAGCATTACGTTGTTAGCTTGTGAGATGAGTGCAATTGTGCCATAGTTTGAGCATTCTTTGGCATTGCCTTTCTTTGAGATTGGAATGAAAACTGACCTTTTCCAGTCCTGTGGCCACTGCTGAGTTTTCCAAATTTGCTGGCATATTGAGTGGAGCACTTTCAGCATCATCTTTCAGGATTTGAAATAGCTCAGCTGGAATTCCATCACCTCACTGGCTTTGTTCATAGTGATGTTTCCTAAGCCCCACCTGACTTTGCATACCAGGATGTCTGGCTCTAGGTGAGAGATCACACCATCATGGTTATCTGGGTCATGAAGATCTTTTTTGTATAATTCTTCCATGTATTCCTGCCACCTTTTCTCCATATCTTCTGCTTCTGTTAGATACATGTCATTTCTGTCCTGTATAGTGCCCATCTTTGCATGAACTGTTTCCTTGGTATCTTTCATTTTCTTGAAGGGATCTCTAGTCTTTCCCATTCTATTGATTTCCTCTATTTCTTCACACTGATCACTGAGGAAGGCTTTCTTATCTCTCCTTGCTATTCTTTGGAATTCTCATTCAAACGGGTATGTTTTTCCTTTTCTGCTTTGCCTTTGCTTCTCTTCTTTTCATACCTGATTATAAGGCCTCCCCAGACAACCATTTTGCCCTTTTGCATTTCTTTTTCTTGGGGAAGGCTTGATCACTGCCTCCTGTACAATGTCATGAACCTCCGTCCATAGTTGTTCAGGCACTCTATCAAGTCTAGTCCGTTGAATCTATTTGTCACTTCCACTTATAAGTGTAAGGGATTTTATTTAAATCGTACCTGAGTGGTCTGCTGGTTTTCCCTACTTTCCTCAGTTTAAGTCTGAATTTGGCAATAAGGAGTTCATGATCTGAGCCACAGTCAGCTCTGGTTTTGTTTTTGCTGACTGTATACAGCTTCTTCATCTTTGACTGCAAAGAATATAATCAATCTGATTTCAGTATTGACCCTCTGGTGATGTCCATGTGTAGAGTCTTCTCTTGTGTTGTTGGAAGAGGCTTTTTGCTATCACCAGTGTGTTTTCTTTTTCAAAACTCTATTAGCCTTTGCCCTGCTTCATTTTGTGCTCCAAGGTCACATTTGCCCATTACTTTAAGTATCTCTCGACTTCCTACTTTTGCATTCCAGTCCCCTATAATGAAAAGGATATCTTTTTTGGGTGTTCTAGAAGGTCTTATAGATCCTCATAGAATGATTCAACTTCAGCTTCTTCAGCATTACTGGTTGGGGCATAGACCTGAATTACTGTGATATTGAACAGTTTGCCTGGAAACAACCAGAGATAATTCTGTCATTTTTGAGATTGTATCCAAGTACTGCATTTTGGACTCTTTTGTTGACTATAATGGCTACTCCATTTCTTCTAAGAGATTCTTGCCCACGGTAGTAGATATAATGGTCACCTGAGTTAAATTCACGCATTCAGTCCACTTTAGTTCACTGATTCCTAAAATGTAAATTCTTGCCATCTCCTATTTGACCACTTACAATTTACCTGATTCATGGACCTAACATTCCAGGTTCCTATTCAATGTTGCTCTTACAGCATCGGACTTTAC
>SJYQ01000077.1:49681-87219 GCA_006410935.1 Redunca redunca
TCTGATACATGGCTCTGTTTAGAAATCCTTGCTAAAAGGTTAATGGTTATAGACACAATGTAAACTATTTCATCATAATTTAATTCACCATTCTGAATATGATATGAGATGCTGAGAGTAAAATGGAGCAGAGACTATATTAAAAGCCTAAATTTTTAATTAGCTTTATATAAAATAAATCATTAAAGACATTAACTGCAGAGTTAATGTTAGGCCCCTGTACAAAACATTGGAAGTATAGCTTTAATTGTTCTAATTAAAAAATCTTTCAGTTGCAATTATATCCTTAATAGAAAGTAAGTTTAATTTTATAGAGTAGCACAGGAGCTAAAATTAGAACTCTGATTTTACTAACCCACACACAGTCAATTCACATATATCTTACCATAACTTTGGTTTCCATATATCTACACCTTTATTACTAAGGGACTTTTATTGGAAAAATTAAACAGTGTCATGAACACAAAACTAATTTACACAAGAACAAAAAAAATTAAAAAGAGATAAATATTAGGCTTTACATTATGTGGTAAACATTTTTGTGAAAGAATTAAATTGTAATTTATTTCAATACGGGACTCATATATGCAAGGATTTAATCCTTGAATGCCATTTATGTGACTTAAATTTTATTTGTTGGCATTTTTGGCAGAAAGTGATTGGGGACCCTGCACTTTAGTGGTTAGAAATCCAATTCAAATTAGCTGAAGTCAAAGGCAAAGGGCTGTCTGTCATGAAACAAAGCCTGAAATGTATTTTAGCCTCAGAAATACAGAACCAGGTTCTTAGATGCTACTGGTGTTCCCTTCCTAATCTCTCATTCCCTCTGTTTAGCTCTAGACCTGCTTTCTCTAATTTGAAAGAAAACATGGCTTTTAGCAATTTTAGGTTTGGTACCCTGAATAACCTGCAATAAGAATAACATGCTCCAACTTTAGAAATCTCATAGAAACTATTCAGTGCCCAGTCTAAAACTGATGCCCACCCACCCTTTGGTCAGTCAACCAACTAGGCTTCAGGTGAGGTGGGAAGCATATAACTCTGCTAGGGAACAAACAAGTCACATGATTCTAAAACAGGTGATCCCCATGATAATCATGAGATTGAGAAGGAAATAATTGCTAAATAAAGGGGGTCAGAATATCAATAAGTCTAACAATTAAAAGAAAATTTTAAAAAATTTGAATTACTCTATTATTGCAAGCAGTGGTTGCACAGCGCTGGAGTAGCTGAGAGGAGATACCCCATGTCCTGGGTAAGGAGCAGCGGCTGCACTTTGATGGAGCAGCCCTGAGAGATAACCCACGTCCAAGGTAAGAGGAAGCCCACTAAGATGGTAGGTGCTGAGAGAGGATATCAGAGGGCAGACAGACTGAAATCACAATCACAGAAAAATAACCAATCTAACCACATGGACCACAGCCTTCTCTAACTCAATGAAACTAAGCCATGCTGTGTGGGGCCACCCAAGATGGAGGGGTTATGGTGGAGAATACTGATCAAATGAGGTCGAGTGGAGAAGGAAATGGCAAGCCACTTCAGTATTCTTGCCTTCAGATCCCCATGATTAGTATGAAAAGGCAAAAAAGATAGGACACTGTATGATGAACTCCCCAGGTCGGTAGGGGCCCAATATGCTACTGGAGATCAGTGGAGAAATAACTCCAGAAAGAATAAAGAGATGGAGCAAAAAAAACAAAAACACCCAGTTGTGGATGTGACAGGTAATAGAAGCAAGATCTGATGCTATAAAGAGCAATATGGCATAGGAACCTGGAATGTCACGTCCATGAATCAAGGCAAATTAAGTTCAGTTCAGTTGCTCAGTCATGTCCGACTCTTCGCAACCCCATGAATCACAGCAAGCCAGGCCTCCCTATCCATCAACAACTCCAGGAGTTCACTCAGATTCATGTTCATCGAGTCATTGATGCCATCCAGCCATCTCATCCTCTGTCGTCCCCTTCTCCTGCCCCCAATTCATCCCAGCATCAAAGTCTTTTCCAATGAGTCAACTCTTCACATGAAGTGGCCAGAGTACTGCAGTTTCAGCTTTAGCATCATTCCTTCCAAAGAAATCCCAGGGCTGATCTCCTTCAGAATGGACTGGTTGGATCTCCTTGCAGTCCAAGGGACTCTCAAGAGTCTTCTCCAACACCACAGTTCAAACGCATCAATTCTTCAGTGCTCAGCTTTCTTCACAGTCCAACTCTCACATCCATACATGACCACTGAAAAAACCATAGCCTTGAATAGATGGACCTTAGTCGGCAGAGTAATGTCTCTGCTTTTGAATATGCTATCTAGGTTGGTCATAACTTTTCTTTCAAGGAGTAAGAGTCTTTTAATTTCATGGCTGCAGTCACCATCTGCAGTGATTTTGAAGCCCAAAAAAATAAAGTCTGACACTGTTTCCACTGTTTCCCCATCTATTTGCCATGAAGTGATGGGACCAGATGCCATGATCTCCGTTTTCTGAATGTTGAGCTTTAAGCCAACTTTTTCACTCTCCTCTTTCACTTTCATTAATAGGCTTTTTAGTTACTCTTCACTTTCTGCCATAAGGGTGGTGTCATCTGCATATCTGAGGTTATTGATATTTCTCCTGGAAATCTTGATTCCAGCGTGTGCTTCTTCCAGTCCAGCATTTCTCATGATGTACTCTGCATAGAAGTTAAATAAGCAGGTTGACAATGTACAGCCTTGACGTACTCCTTTTCCTATTTGGAACCAGTCTGTTGTTCAGGGGCAGAAGCCAGGAGGACCCCATGCCCGAAGGGTGGCGGCCAAGAAGAGTTACCCTATGTCCGAGGTCAAGGGCAGTGGCCTAGAGTGCCAGACTGCAATGGCACAGGAACGGCAGAGAGGAGCTACCCCGCGTCCGAGGTCAGGGGCAGTGCCCAAGGCCAGGGGAGGTGGCTGGGAGGAGTAACCCCACGCCTGAGGCCAGGGGCAGCGGCTGGGAGGAGCAACCTGACGCCTGAGGCCAGGGGCGGCAGCCAGGAGGAGCAACCCCACCTCCAAGGAGTGGTGGCTGTGTGGGTGCAGGAGGGCCTAGAGGAGCCATCCAACGTTGAAGGTCAAGGCAAATTAGAAGTGGTCAAACAGGAGATGGCAAGAGTGAATGTCGACATTTTAGGAATTAGCGAACTAAAATGGACTGCAATGGGCAAGTTTAATTCAGGTGACCATTATATCTACTACTGTAGGCAAGAATCCCTTAGAAGAAATGGAGTAGCCATCATAGTCTACAAAAGAGTCTGAAATGCAGTACTTGGATGCAATCTCAGAAACGACAGAATGATTTCTGTTCTTTTCCAAGGCAAACCATTCAATATCACAGTAACCCAAGTCTAAGCCCCAACCAGTAATGCTATGCTGAAGAAGCTGAGGTTGAATGGTTCTATGAATACCTACAAGACCTTTTAGAACCAAAACCCAACAAAGATGGCATTTTCATTATAGGGAACTGGAATGCAAAAGTAGGAAGTCAAGAGATACAGTAACAGGCAAATTTGGCCTTGGAGTACAGAATGAAGCAGGGCAAAGGCAAATAGAGTTTTGCCAAGAGTATGCACTGGTCATAGCAAACATCCTCTTCCAACAACACAGGAGAAGACTCTACACATGGATTTCATCAGATGGCCAACACTGCAATTAGATTGATTATATTCTTTGCAACCAAAGATGGAGAAGCTCTATACAGTCAGCAAAAACAAGACCAAGAACTGACTGTGCTTCAGATCATGAACTCCCTATTGTCAAATTCAGACATAAAATGAAGAAAGTGGAGAAAGCCACTAGACCATTCAGGTATAATCTAAATCATATCGCTGTATGATTTTCACTGTATGATTATACAGTGGAAGTGAGAAATAGATTTAAGGGACTAGATCTGGTAGACTGAATGCCTGATGAACTATGGATGGAGGTTCGTGACACTCTACAGGAGATAGGGATAAAGACCATCCCCATGGAAAAGAAATGCAAAAAAGCAAAATGGCTGTCTGAGGAGGCCTTACAAATAGCTGTGAACAGAGGAGAAGCCAAAAGCAAAGGAGAAAAGGAAAGATATACCCATTTCAATGCAGAATTCCAAAGAATAGCAAGGCGAGATAAGAAAAGTCTTCTTCAGTGATCAGTGCAAAGAAATAGAGGAAAACAATAGAATTGGAAAGACTAGAGATGTGTTCAAGAAAATTAGAGACACCAAGGGAACATTTCATGCAAAGATGGGCTCAATAAAGGACAGAAATGGTGTGGACCTAACAGAAGCAGAAGATATTAAGAAGAGGTGGCTAGTACACATGGAAGAACTGTACCAAAAAGAGCTTCAAGGCCCAGATAATCACGATGGTGTGATCACTCTCCTAGAGCCAACATCTGGCAATGTGAAGCTTACTGGAACTTAGGAAATATCACTACGAACAAAGCTAGTGGAGGTGATGGAATTACAGTTGACCTACTTCAAATTCTAAAAGATGATGCTGTGAAAGTGCTGCATTCAATGTGCCAGCAAATTTGGAAAACTCAGCAGTGGCCACAGGACTGGGAAAGGTCAGTTTTCATTCCATTCCCAAAGAAAGGCAGTGTCAAACAATGCTCATACTACTGCACAATTGCACTCGTGTCACATGCTAGTAAATTGAAGTTCAAAATTCTCCAAGTCAGGTTCAGCAACACGTGAACAGTGAACTTCCAGATGTTCAATCTGGTTTCAGAAAAGACAGGAACCAGAGATCAAATTGTCAACATCCGATGGATCATTGAAAAAGAGAGTTTCAGAAAAACATCTATTCTGCTTTATTGACTATGCCAAAGCCCTTAACTGTGTGCATCAGAGTAAACTGTGGAAAATTCTGAAAGAAATGGGAATACCAGACACCTGACCTGCCTCTTGAGGAACGTGTATGCAGCTCAGGAAGCAACAGTGAGAACTGGACATGGAACAACAGACTGGTTCCAAATTAGAAAAGAAGTAAGGCAATGTTGTATAGTTACCCTGCTTATTTAACTTATATGCAGAGTACATCATGAGAAACGCTGGGCTGAATGAAGCACAACCTGGAATCAAGATTGCTTGGAGATATATCAATAACCTCAGATATGAAGATGACACCATCCTTATGCCAGAAAGTGAAGAAGAACTAAAGAGCCTCTTGATGAAAGTGAAAGAGGAGAGTGAAAAAGTTGGCTTATAGCTCAACATTCAGAAAACTAAGATCATGGCATCTGGTCCCATCACTTCATGGGAAATAGATGGGGAAACAGTGGAAACAGTGGCTGACTTTATTTTGGGGGGCTCCAAAATCACTGCAGATGGTGATTGCAGCCATAAAATAAAAAGACACTTACTCCTTGGAAGGAAAGTTATGATCAACCTAGACATATATTAAAAAGCAGAGATATTACTTTGCTGACTAAGGTCTGTCTAGTCAAGGCTATGGTTTTTCCAGTAGTCATGTATAGATGTGAGAGTTGGACTATAAAGAAAGCTTAGTTAGTTAGTTCAGTCACTCAGTTATGTCTGACTCTTTAAGACCCCATGAATCACAGCACTTCAGGTTTCCCTGTCCATCACCAACTCCTGGATTTCACTCACACTTACATCCATTGAGTTGGTGATGCCATCCAGCTATCTCATCCTCTGTCATCCCCTTCTCCTCCTGCCCCCAATCCCTCCCAGCATCAGACTTTTCCAATGAGTCAACTCTTTGCATGAGGTGGCCAAAGTATTGGAGTTTCAGCTTTAACATCAGTCCTTCCAATGAACACCCAGGACTGATCTCCTTTAGAATGGACTGGTTGGATCTCCTTGCAGTCCAAGGGACTCTCAAGAGTCTTCTCCAACACCACAGTTCAAAAGCATCAATTCTTCAGCGCTCAGCTTTCTTCACAGTCCCACTCTCACATCCATACATGATCACTGGAAAAACCATAGCCTTGATTAGATGGACATTTGTTGACAAAGTAATATATCTGCTTTTTAAAATGTTGTTTAGGTTGGTCATAACTTTCCTTCCAATGAGTATGCCTCTTTTGATTTCATGGCTGCAATCACCATCTGCAGTGATTTTGGAGCCCCCCAAAATAAAGTCAGCCACTGTTTCCCCATCTATTTCCCATGAAGTGATGGGACCAGATGCCGTGATCTTCACTTTCTGAATGTTGAGCTTTAAGCCATCTTTTTCACTCTCCTCTTTCACTTTCATCAAGAGGCTTTTTAGTTCTTCTTCACTTTCTGCCATAAGGGTGGTATCATCTTCATATCTGAGGTTATTGATATTTCTCCTGGCAATCTTGATTCCAGCTTGTGCTTCATCCAGCCCATCGTTTCTCATGATGTACTCTGCATAGAAATTAAATAAGCAGGGTGATCATATACAGCATTGTCATACTTCTTTTCTAATTTGGAACCAGTCTGTTGTTCCATGTCCAGCTCTAACTGTTGCTTCCTGACCTGCATATAGGTTTCTCAAGAGGCAGGTCAGGTGGTCTGGTATTCTCATCTCTTTCAGAATTTTCCACAGTTTATTGTGATCCACACAGTCAAAGGCTTTGGCATAGTCAATAAAGTAGAAATAGATGTTTTTCTGGAGCTCTTTCTTTTTCGATGATCCATCAGATGTTTGCAATTTGATCTCTGGTTCCTCTGCCTTTTCTTAAACCAGCTTGAAGATCTGGAAGTTTATGGTTCACGTACTGCTGAATGCTATCTTGGAGAATTTTGAGCATTACTTTAGTAGCTTAGCACTGAAGAATTGATGCCTTTGAACTTTGGTGTTGGAGGACTCTTGAGAGTCCCTTTGACTGCAAGGAGATGCAACCATTACATCCTATAGGAAATCAGTCCTGAATATTCATCGGAAGGACTGATGTTGAAGGTGAAATTCCAATACTTTGGCTACATGATGCAAAGAGCTGACTCGTTTGAAAAGACCCTGATGCTGGGAAAGATTGAAGGCAGGAGGAGAAGGGGACGACAGAGGATGAAGTAGTTGGATGGCATCACCAACTTGATGGACATGAGTTTGGGTAAACTCCAGGAGTTGGTGATGGGCAGGGAGGCCTGGAATGCTGCAGTCCATGGGGTCGCAAAGAGTCGGACACAACTGAGCGACTGAAATGAACTGAATTGAAATGATAGTTGTCCACTGAAATGTTTTTTTCTCTCGGCTCTGTTTAAATAATTCCCATGAGACAGAATTTATTATTTTGGTAAATATATCTGGCAAAATTAAACCAACTAACTTGAGTCTCAATTTTGAGTTTACCTCATGTTCTATGTGTGAATTTTAACAAAAAGCTTAACTTCCATAATCGATTTCCTCACTATAGTATCAGTTTATTGCACTTTCCTCATAGCAGTGCTATAATAATTAAGCAGAATATCGTGGCAGAATACCAAATCTTTATCAGGATAAAGATTCTAAAAATATTAGTTCCTTTCCTGTCAAAAATCCTTTCATGTTCTGCTACAGACTACCTTGATCTTTGGTTCACTCTCCTATTTCTGTCTTGGAGATCGACACAAACTGCGTCAAACTTCTCTTCTTCATAAAAAATATTTCAAATAT
This sequence comes from Redunca redunca, assembly GCA_006410935.1. Lineage (NCBI taxonomy): Eukaryota > Metazoa > Chordata > Mammalia > Artiodactyla > Bovidae > Redunca > Redunca redunca. The sequence goes on from SJYQ01000077.1 coordinate 57,259, forward strand.
TTGAGGTTGCTTAATATGCTTTCTTTAGATGTGCTTGGTATTTTTGAACTGAATGCAAACTTTAATCTGCATGTAAAATTTTATCTTGCTATATTTGACCTCTGTCTGTCAGGATTTTTAACTACAGATTCTGGTGTACATAATACTGACTGTCAATCTTACCTTTGTGTATCAGACAACCAAAACTTATATATCTTTATCATATTCATTAGTAATAAATATTTAAAAGTGTAGAACAGAAAAAACTCTGATCTCACTGTAGAAATATATCAAGGTTGACATCAATCAACATACTTTAAATAAATATATTTAATAATCTACAGATCCTTCCATTTGCTTTATAGTCCAGCTCACATCTTTCCATCTTATCCAAAAGTTGTAATGAAAGACTTTTCTACACCTAAGATTTATATGAGTTTATTTATATAAGAGTTTATGTAATGTCAGTAAATCTAACGGTGTAAATGCATGTGACTCTCTCATTATTTCAGGATTTCAATCTTAAAAAGATTAAAAATGGATTATTTCCTAATATTCAGAATTATAGTGAATATCAATCACAATATATTTATTTCCTAATATTCAGAATTATAGTGAATATCACTATATATATATATATTAGTGCCACCAGGAAAGCACAAGATACCCTGAGGAATTTAAAAAATTCTAATGATCAAGCATTGGATGTAAAATAATTAAATCATAGTCTCCTTGGATATTATTTTTAAAGCTCTCAAGATTGGTTCTAATAGTCAGACTTGAGAACTACTGACACCACCACTTCCTAGGATTCTAATGCTAGAATGGCAGGATGAACATTTTTCCACAGCCAACGGCAAACTGATAAAATAGGAAATGTCTGTCTTTAACTTCAAATCACCCTTTTTCCAAACTCTTTCCCCCCTCCCTTTGATGCTACATTCTCCAGGTAACCAATCGTTACGGCTCTTCACTGCAAGGCTTTTGCAATTTCTACAGATAATGCTTGTTTTTTTCCCCCAGAAAAATCTGTTTTATTTGTCCTCCTCCCCATTCAAAATGCTCCTCCTCTCTCAACTACCAATATATGTGCTTTTGAATGTAGCTTGTTGGTGAGTTGTTTGTTGCCTAACCCATGTTTCATTTAAGGTAAGGTGCTTGAGTCATGAGAATGTAAATCTGTCTTGTCATTAAGCACATCGTTTAGTTCACCTGTCATTCTTTCCTTAACAAGTTTCTCCATGAAGGAAGATGGACACTGATTTACATCCTTGTACAAGTTTCTCACCTCATTGCAGAAGAGTAATAGTTTCTAGACTGCTTTAGGTCCACAGACTATGATGCTATAGCATTATTAATGATCACCCCTTCGAGCATGGTCTATAGAACAGCAGCATCAACATCACTTGGAAATATGTTAAAACTGCAGATTCTCAGACCTCACCTGAGTCAGAATCTGAATTTTAATAAGATCCCCAGGAAATTCATATGCACAATAAATTTTGAGAGCAGTGATCTATAGTATACATTTTATTTGAAAGAAAACAAGCAGAAGGAAAAATCTACACATGCATTGCTGGTTGACATGCTGACAGAGAAATTACATTCCTCAAATAAAGTAAAGTGATGGAATAATATTAGAAAGTATGAACATAATACCATTTTTATACATGAAGAATCCCAACTCTTCTGTTTTGTGACACTAGGCTAGAAATTTAACTGTTATGAGTCTCATTTTCTGGTCATAAAATGAAGTTAATATTACTTATATCAGGTTTTTTATGAAACTTAGTTTTAATGTATATAAAGCACTTAGTAAAGGCACAAGGCATAACAGATGGTAAATCTAGAGTTTTTTTTTTATAATATTGAAAAGTTATTCAATTTGGAAGGTGGGCCCTGGGCCAAGGTAATCATTTGATTTAGCATCCTAAGCTTATGCTGATGCTGCTGCTGCTGCTAAGTCGCTTCAGTCGTGTCCGACTCTGTGTGACCCCATAGAGAGCAGCCCACCAGGCAACCCCATCCCTGGGATTCTCCAGGCTAGAACAATGGAGTGGGTTGCCATTTCCGTCTCCAATGCACGAAAGTGAAAAGTGAAAGTGAAGCCTCTCAGTCCTGTCCAACTCCTAGCGACCGCATGGACCTCAGCCTACCAGGCTCCTCCATCCATGGGATTTTCCAGGCAAGAGTACTGGAGTGGGGTGCCATTGCCTTCTCTGTCCTAAGCTTATAATGTCACTTAAAAACACTGAGTTGATTGTCAGGAGATGTGGATTCTAGCAAATAAATTTATAGTTATTTGCCCTTGAAAAGTTTTGAATATTATAGTTGAACAATNNNAACAATAGCTTACCTCTTTAATTGTATCAGCAATTTCTTTCCATATCTTAAGCTGCATTTTGATCATGAAGAATTGAAATTATTTAAAATAGCTCTAAACTGGTAATGGTTGTATTAGCTAACCTCTTAACTTGGGTCTGCTCTTTGCATGTGAATATTATCATTTATGATAGGAATGACTTAGTAAATTATTGGATGTATTGTTTTACTTTCTCTGTCATCTGTTAATAATCCACATTTTATTTAGTAATAGGCCATTCTGCCATCTTAAAAAAATTTTTTGACCTTAAAATCCATGATCAGTGTCTTTATAGACTCTTTTTTTTTTTTATATTGATGGACAGCACATTGCTAGCTTGACTTTTTCTGGAACTTTCATACCAGGATAGTGACTCTTCTTATATTTATAAAACGAAGATGTGTCTTTCCCTAAATTCTGGATTCATTCTCTCTGAGAAGAGACATCTACCTAATAGATTACCTTGATGCTGTTAGAGGGGAAAAAGTCATTTTTCCTCTGCTCTTCTGAGTTCTTGCCCGTGAACCCTGTAATAAAAGGCAAATTTCTTGTGTCCTAAGTCACTTCAGTCATGTCCGACACTTTGTAACCCTATGGACTGTAGCCCATCTGGCTCTCCTATGTCCATGGGATTCTCCAGGCAAGAATACTAGAGTGGATTGCCATGCCCTCCTCTAGGGGATCTTCTGAACCCAGGGGTCAAACCCATGTGTCTTACATCTCCTGTGTTAGCAGGAAGGTTCTTTACCACTAGCACCATCTGAGAAGCCCAAAAGATAATAAGAAGCAAATTAACAGAAGTTTATTAACATGTGTGCTTCATATACAAGGGAAATACTCTGGGGGAAAAAGACTAATTCTCTGAGGTAGCCTAGGCCACTAGCTTTAATACCATTTTCAACTAAAGACAAAAGAAGGAAAGATGTTGAGAGGTCAGTTATGGGAAGGTTACCAGGAAAAGTAAGATTTTTCTGATAAAGTAAGGGTTAGTTCAGTTCAGTTACTCTGTCGTGTCTGACTCTATGCGACCCCATGAATTGCAGCACACCAGGCCTTCCTGTCCATCACCAACTCCCGGAGTTTACTTAAACTCATGTCCATCGAGTTGGTGATGCCATCCAGCCATCTCATCCTCGGTCATCCCCTTCACCTCCTGCCCTCAATCCCTCCCAGCATCAGAGTCTTTTCCAATGAGTCAACTCTTCACATGAGGTGGCCAACGTATTGGAGTTTCAGCTTTAGCATCAGTCCTTCCAATGAACACCCAGGACCAATCTCCTTTAGAATGGACTGGTTGGATCTCCTTGTAGTCCAAGGGACTCTCAAGAGTCTTCCCCAACACCACAGTTCGAAAGCATCAATTCTTCAGTGCTCAGCTTTCTTCATAGTCCAACTCTCACATCCAAACATGACCACTGGAAAAACCATAGCCTTGACCTTTATTGGCAAAGTAATGTCTCTGCTTTTGAATATGCTGTCTATGTTGGTCATAACTTTCCTTCCAAGGAGCAAGCATCTTTTAATTTCATGGCTGCAGTCAGCATCTGCAGTGATTTTGGAGCCCAGAAAAATAAAGTCTGACACTGTTTCCACTGTTTCCCCATCTGTTTGCCATGAAGTGATGGGACCAGATGCTATGATCTTCGTTTTCTGAATGTTGAGCTTTAAGCCAACATTTTCACTCTCCTCTTTCACTTTCATCAAGAGGCTTTTTAGTTCCTCTTCACTTTCTGCCATAAGAGTTAGGTTTGGTACAAAGATTTAAGTTGAGGATTCTTCACTGCTAAGATGTTCTTATGATTCAGAGCTGCCCTTTTCTTGCACAAGCAATTGCCAGTAGCTCAGATGGTAAAGAATCTACCTACAATGTGGGAGACCTGGATTCGATCCCTGGGTCAGGAAGATCCTGTGGAAGAGGGCATAGCAACTCACTCCAGTATTCTTGCCTGGAGAATTCCATGGACAGAGGAGCTTGGTGGGCTACATATAGTTCATGAGGTCTCAAGAGTCCCACATGACTGAGGTGACTAACAATTTTGCTTTCTTCCTGAGCAGAGAAGGAGACACCTTTGTAAATGGAAGTCCCTCTATAGTTGGAATCTTCCTCACAAAAAGTAACTCTCACTGTCTTTTCAGAGCTTCTCCTACATCTGTTGTTCCTCAAAATAATCAGTTCAAAATCAGCCTTATTCCAAAGATACATATTTGGGGGTGGTATATCCTGCGATGCTTCCTGGGTACTTTTCCTGTTTTACTCACAACACTGCAGATTCTCTTCTACCGTCTATGAATTAGCAACTGTCAAAAACTGAAAGCAATGAGAAGGCTATATTTTTTTTTAGACTCTAAAAATAATGGGGACTATGGGAGAAGACTTCAAATGACAAATTAAGATTAAAATCTGACGTATGCTGGAGATACTTATTTTACTACATTTTGTAACATCTCTTCCTCCAAATATAATTGAAAATATAACTAATCAAAATAACATCATACTCTAAATTTGAAACCTTTTGAGAGGGTGAAGAGACTTGGTCATCCTGACTCCCTTCACTTTCTTGAGAACTACTTGGAATATACTATATTTCTCTTATTTCTCCTTTGACTTGTGACTTTAATATGGATTATACATGCATCATGCCTAGTGATTAATTAGCATGAAGCAAAGTTTTCTCCACTTTTAAAAATATTCTCTTATGGCAGGGAGACAGGCTTTCTTGTACATATACCCAGTGGACCTGGTAACTATTACATCAGGTAAATGGTTTCCAGGCAAATAGACAGTAGTCACAATATAGGATATAGCTGCCAGCCACTGGAAATCTTTTTGAATTATCTATAGTTTTGAAGTCTCAAACTAATCTCAGATTTGTTGTGACTTTCTTTAAAAATCTCCTTGTTCAATTTTTTAGTCAAATAATTCTTTAAAAAACAAGTCTAGAAATGCTATTTAAATCATTCCTGTGTGTACTTATCTGAGTAGAAAGAGATCTTTCACCTATTTTATTTAGGCTTTCATTTTTCAAATTTTAACTAGGAGATAAGTGTAATTTTAAGCTGCGGTGCACTAGTTTTACTCCAAAGAAGTACAATTATTCAAATTATCTGCATTAAAAGTGGAAATCTCTTAAAGCAAAGGTTTATTTAATTTAAAAGAGAAAGCACTAGAACGGAGAAAATCATACAGCAGTCTCTTTGTATGTTCATTGTACAAAACAAATTTTGTTCTAGAACATTGACACTCAAATTTTGTTCTTAAATGTCTATGACTAGTTAGATGTTAGAGATTTTTGGTTCCTATGAGGGAAATGGATGACATAATTCTTTGATAAAGATGGAGTGGATTAAGAATGTGATAGATATAGGACAAAAAATAGTGTTTATTTTCAGGCTTTAGCTTCTAAGATATGTTTTATTATAATTTACAAACAGAAGCATTTGTCTTGAACAGCCAATGTTTCATCCTGAGACATGTTAAATGAAATAGCATTATTACCCAATAATACCACTTAATATGTATCAACAATTTAAGTAGCCCACTTCAGGGATTGGCTATGCAAACTATTTGCCACAACAGGCAAGAGAAAATAGCAGAGGAGACAAAAGGAAATACACCCTGTAGCTGTTCACTGGGGCAAATTAGTTTTGTATTTATTTATGCCAAAATGAAATGTAAATCTCCAAAATGTCATATGGAATTCTTGTTCTCATGCCATTGTAACAGATCTCAAAATATTTGAAAATGAAGTCAGAATGAAATCTAACTAAATTTGTTTTAACCAAAACACTTAAGTAATGTTAATATTATATTTCTCCTCAAAAACAATTCCAGGAAGTCCTTGTGACTCTAAAAATATTGAAAGTCAAACATACACACATGCGCATAAGTGCTGGACTGTAAAAAATGCTCATATACTGGACTGTAAGTCATGCTCTTCCCTTCTTTTCCTGTAATTTTGTTCCATGGGAACAGTCATTAGCCCATAGCTTAGCCTCATCCCTTTTGGTATCAACAGGTGGTCACAAGCCATGTGAAAAATATATTATATTGTTAGGTTAAATTCACCCAGATTTTAAGTTTGAAATTTTTTTCACAATATTTACTTGTGATTCTTGGAGCAGGATGTGGGTTCTTGTGATTCTTGAGAGCAGGATATTTTTTATATCCCGAAAATAGTAAAAAAGAAAAAGTAAGAAAGAAAGAAAGAAAGAAAGTGAAGTCGCTCAGTCGTGTCCGACTCTTTGTGACCCCATGGACTGTAGCCTTCCAGGCCCCTCTGTCTATGGAATTTTCCAGGGTACAGAAGTGGGTTGCCATTTCTTTCTTCAGGGATCTTCCTGACACAGGAATCGAACCTGGGTCTCCTGCATTTCGGGCAGACGCTTTACCATCTGAGCCACCAGGGAAACCCCAAAGCTTTTTCTGTTTTTCCATGGAAATGTTGTTATTCAAAGATCCTACTAAAACTACTGGAGCTATTAAACAGATTTAAACCGTGCTATATATTTAACGGGACTCATTTCTGCAGCATCTTTTAGCCACAATCTTTTCAAATTCTCCAGAAACCGTTTGTGAAAATTTCTGTGTTCCCTTAAACTACCTCAGCATCAGTTTATACTATTTATTACCTTAAACTTAAAAATAATATATGACTTCTTCATAGAATTAAAAAAGCTTCTATTATATTTATATAATATAATATGAAGTATGGAAAGCTAGATGTACTTTAGATTTACGTCCAACTTTTATAAAGAAGTCTCCTCAGTCCTCAGAGGTTAAAGCGTCTGCCTGCAATGGGGGAGACCTGGGTTTGATCCCTGGGTTAGGAAGAGCCCCTGGAGAAGGAAATGGCAACCCACTCCAGTATTCTTACCTGGAGAATCCCATGGATGGAAGAGCCTGGTGGACTACAGTCCACGGGGTCGCAAAGAGTCGGACACGACTGAGCAACTTCACTTCACTCCTCACTCCTAAAGGAGACATATAAAGAGGAATTGGTTATAGCTGGTACCTCATCATAGACTCAACATTGTTATTAATACATTAAACCCTTAATCCTTGCACTTCCTTGGTGGCTCAGTGGTAAAGAATCCACTTGCCAGTGCAGGAGATGTGGGTTTGATTCCTGGATTGGGAAGATGCCCCGGAGAAGTAAATGGCAACCCACTTCAGTGTTCTTGCCTGGGAAGTCCCACGGACAGAGGAGCCTGGTGGGCTACAGTCCATGGGGTCGCAAAGAGATATGACTTAGTGACTTAACACCAACCATTAATCCTTACAGGTTGAACTTGCATTTGCATCCTGCCTTGCCCATGTCGAATGAGTCTGAGTGAGTTATTCCCTCACATTTTACCAAAGTTCTATCATACATCCTTTCTTAGTTGTTCTTTCAGTTGTTACTGGTGATTAGATATAACAAGTTAGATACTGTCCATCTTCATTCCCCCAAACTCAGGTCTATCCAGAAGCCCAGAATATGAATTTACATGGAAATAGGATCTTTGCAGGTGTAATTACTCAACATGAGGTCATACTGAATTAGAGGCGGCCCTAAATCCAATTGTATCTTTATAGGAAGAAGATGAACACCTAGATATATGAAAGAGAGGAAGACCATGAGACGATAATGGCAGAAAGTGGAGTGACAAAGCTACAAGCCAAAGAATGTCAAGGATAGCTGGCAACCACCAGAAGCTAGAAGAAAGGTGTGGTACAGATTCTCCTTGTACATAACTCCAGAAAGACTAGCCCTGCCTGTAGCTTAATTAGAAATCTTTGGCTTTGTGAGCTGTGAGAGAATCCATTTCTATTGTTTTCAGCCGGCCAGTTTGTGGTAATTTATTATCTCAGCCCTAGAAAACCAATACATTAAGCTATTTTCATTATAGCTCCTATGCTTAAATTCATTAATCCTCAGATTTATGTGAGACTATGATTTCTATTCGGAGAAGGAAATGGCAACCCACTCAAGTACTCTCTCTTGCCTGGAAAATCGCACTGCAGCGTACCAGGCGGAGGAACCTGGTAGGCTGCAGTCCGTGGGGTTGCGAACAGTCGGACACGACTGAGACTTCACTTTTTTCACTTTCATGCATTGGAGAAGGAAATGGCAACCCACTCCAGTGTTCTTGCCTGGAGAATCCCAGGGACTGGGGAGCCTGGTGGGCTGGCTTCTATGGGGTCGCACAGAGTCGGACACGACTGAAGTGACTTAGCAGCAGCAGCAGCAACATGATTTCTATTGTTGATTCTACTAAAGGCAGAGAACTTCTGAAAATAGTGAGGCTCAAGTTTCAGAGTCCCCACAGTTTCACATCTCAAGAGCTCCTTCCAAGGCCCTATGTTAGTACAATAAATACTCTGTTAAAATTAATTTATTTTCATCAAAGCAGGTCTACAAATAGTTTAAGCATCGAGTACCATAAAACCTTTGTTAACTCTTGGTAAAGAGGTTCCTGGGCACCTAGTAGAAGATCAATAGATGATTATTGAATGAATGAATATTAAATAAATGAATAAATATCACATTTATATGATATTCTTTAAACTCAACCAGCTAAAAAGTGAAATTTAAAACTAAAGTTATGATCATTGGATATTCTTAATTCTCATTGGCATCATCCTTCTTTTCTAGAAAAAAAAAAATGCAGGGAGGAGTATCCAGAAGTAGGAATTAGGAAAAAATTTTAAGGAACCAAAATAATAATGGACCAATCAGTAGGGAAAACTAAATTCAAGGTAAGTATGGATGATAAAATATATTCTAAATGACTTTATCTTAAAACATATTTTTAAAAGTTTACAAAGTCATTTTAAAATATTTAAAATACTTCATCAATTACCTGATTTTTAACACAGAATAAAATACAACTTATTAACATTTATTCTTTTAAAAATGCATGTCATCTAGTTTTTCTCATTAATGTTAAAACTACCAGAACACTGTGTCAACAAATATACCATATATAGCCAATTCTCATTATTTGCAGTAGTTATGTTAGATAAAGATTCCATGAACACCAACTCAGCAAATACTAAACCATTGCCCCTTAGGGGAATGCAGGGTTGGATTCCTAAAAGTCTCTGACCATGAGTTTTTTTGCCGAGTGATAAATACATAATTTGGTCTTAAGGACATCTTATTTAATATATATTATTGATTCATTAACATTGAGCTCATGTCCAACAACACCATTACTCATGCCTGAAAGATGCTTATTTAAGACATGTTTTTCCCCCATAAGGCACATCACAGTCCTCTTCTGCCATGGGACACTCACTAAACACCACTTAAAAACTATTCTTGGGGACCATTTCAAAGAGTGAAATTACCAATGAAAAGAATAACACAATTTTTAAAATGTTGCTACTAAATATACCACAATGACACTCACATTATGAGATCAGAAAGAAGAAGGCAAGGCATTACTTTGTCCAAGCTGTGAATGTTCACCTTGTTTCTGTTCAGTCACTCAGGTGTGTCTGATTCTTTGCAACTCCATGGACTGCAGCACGCAGGCCTTCCCTATCTTTCACCATGTCCCAGAGTTTGCTTAAACTCTTGTCCATTGAGTCATTGATGCCATCCAACCATCTCATCCTCTGTCATCCCCTTCTCCTCTTGTTTACTTTGGACAACTCAAATTTTTTCAGTATTCTAAGATGTCCACCATAGAATTGTGAAAGTGTCTCAAGTATCGCTTTTGGGGTTGTAAATGAACTTTAGGGGTAGGTGAATTTTCAAATACAGAATCTATGAATAATGAGAACCAACTATATTATGATTTTGTAATGAATGATACTTCTGTTTTCATATTCTGTGATAATTTCTGTTATCACCCTCTTATTTTCCCTCTTATTTTTGTCAGCTTTTATTACCTACCTACTACCAGGGTTTTACTATTTTTATTTTTTTGTTATTTTTTTTTAAGTTGTAACATTTATTTTTTTTTATTTTAACTTTAGTTTACTTTACAATACTGTATTGCTTTTGCCAAACATTGATATGAATTCACCATGAGTGTACATGCATTCCCAAACATGAATCCCCTCCCACCTCCCACCCCATAACATCTCTCTGGGTCCTCCCCACGCACCAGCCCCAAGCATCCTGCATCCTGAATCAGACATAGACTGGTGATTCATTTCTTACAAGATAGTATACATGTTTCAATGCCATTCTCCCATCTCATCCCACCCTCTCCCTCTACTATTTTTAATATCAAGGTCCAATGCTGCACTTCCTAATGTCCACCATAAAATTCAGCATGGGTAGTCTATTAATATTTTGATTTTGTCCTACTATTTTCTTTGTAAGGGATGCAACTTCTCCTTACTCACTATTGTAGTCAATGACAGTATGATGGTTAATTTTATGTGTTAACCTGTCTGAGACAATGTGTGCCCAGACTTTTGGTCTGAGTCTGTGGGGGGGGGGTTTTGAATGAGACTAATATCTGAATAAATAGACCGAATAAAGCAGATTGTCCTCTCTAATGCAGATGAGTACCACCCAATTCAGGCTAATTCAAAGTCTGAATAAAATAAAAAGACTAAGAGGGAACTGGCCTGCCTGACTGCTGAACTGTAATATCAGTCTTCTCCTGCCCTTGGACTGGAATTTATATCATCAGAAAATCTGACTTCTTCAGATTTGGTCTCCTGGGTCTCCAGCTTGTTAACTGCAAATCCTGGAACTGCTCAGCCTTCATAATCATATAAGACAATTCCTTAAAATAAATCTATCTATCTGCTATCTATGTCTATATCATTTATATCTATGTCTCCTATTGGCTCTGTTTCTCTGGAAAAAGCTGATAGAGGCATGACTATCCTTCAGTTCAGTTCAGTTCAGTCTCTCAGTTGTGTCCAACTCTTTGTGACCCCATGGACTATAGCACGCTTGACTTCCCTGTCCATCACCAGCTCCCAGAGCTTGCTCAAACTCATGTTCATTGAGTTGGTGATGCCATCCAGCCATCTCATCCTCTGTCATCCCCTTCTCTTGCCTTCAATCTCTCCCAGCATCAGGGTCTTTTCCAATGAGTCACTTCTTCGCATCAGGTGGCCAAAGTATTGGCACTTCAGTTTCAGCATCCGTCCTTCCAATGAAAACTCAGGACTGATTTTCTTTAGGATTGACTGTTTTGATCTCCTTGCTGTCCAATTTTTGGACTTAGCTTTGCTTAGCCTCTTGCTTCTCTCTCTCAGAACTAAATTTATCAACCCCTCTCATTAGTCTCTTTCATTAAATGCACCCTGACTATGATGACAGTTTTCTAACTAGACTCTGTTTTAGATATCCAGAACAGTGGATTATAAATACAAATTTATTTAAAATAGAAGCCTATATAACAATGATTTATAGAAGTACATACCCTAACAGTACTATATGTGAGAATGTTGCACATTCTGCGGTACTTATCATCATTTTATAAAAGTTCAACTAATAGGAAACCAAAGAGTAAGCAAAATAAAACAAGTCTCCATTGTAAAAGTGAAGGTTCAGTTAGATATTTAAAGATGCATAATATTTAAATAACAGGAAAGCATGAGAAGGCACCATTGGTAGTGAGAATATGTGCATAGTCCCAGAGTAATTATGTCAGGAGTATATTCAGTGAGAAATCTGCCAGAATGAAGTGATGTTAGTTTGGGGTAATGATTAATTTTAATGTGTAAAAAGCAGAAATGTAGATATTTAAAGATGCATAATATTTAAATAACAGGAAAGGATGAGAAGGCACCATTGGTACTGAGAATATGTCCCAGAGTAGCAATGTCAGGAGTATATTCAGCAAGAAATCTGCCAGAATGAAGTGAAGTTAGTTTGGGATAATGATTAATTTTAATGTGTAAAAAGCAGAAATGGCCAGTTTATGAATGTACATGGAATTCAAACAGGAGGACTGATACTATCAATTCAGAAATAGTGTGCTACAACTTGGTTATCTAATAAAAGTACTATGTAGTAGTGGTCTGGATGGAGTATTCAAGATTGCTTGGAGTGAAGAAACACCTGAAGAAGAGCTTGGAATGAATTAGTTCAGCACGTGCAGTACTGAGTCCCAAGTGATAAAATGTGGATTATCTGCAGAAAGTTGGAAAAGGAGCAGAGGTAAATATAAAGGTGGTATTAATATAATTTTATTTTTGTTGCTTGGATGTCATCTGGAAGCAACTAAAATAAAATTATAATAATAGTATAATTCTAGTATATTAGTATATTCTAGTATAATAGTATATTCTAATATAATAATAGTCCCTTCTCCATTTCCAACTTTCTACTGCTAATCCAGATTTTATCACCTGGGACTCAGTACTTCCCAATGACAGGTGGGCTTCCCTGATGGCACAACAGGTAAAGAATCTGCCCAAAGTTCAGGAGACACAGGAGATGTGGGTTTGATCCCTGGGTCAGGAAGATCCCCCTAGAGGAGGAAATGGCAACCCACTCCAGTATTCTTGCCTGAAAAATCCCATGGACAGAGAAGCCTGGAGGGCTACAGTCCAAAGGGTTGCTAAGAGTCAAACGTGACTGAGTGACCAAGGACATAGATGACATATATTACAACAATTTTTTTTCTTTTTTAAAAAATCAGAAACTACTCAAGAGCAATAGTTCTCAACAGGGACTGCAAATGCCTTCAAAATCAGACTCTGGAAATATCTTGGAGGTTTTTAGATGCCATAATGTCTGGAGAGTGTTATCGGTATCTAACACACTGAAGTAAGAATCTTAATTTTCCTTCATTGCTAGTGGAGTCACACAAAACAAAGACATGCTACACCCAAAGTGTCAGTAGTGTCCCCTCTGAAATGCCCTGAGAGAAAGTGGTCTTAATTAGAAATCTTTGGCAATTAAAAAATATTCTGCACTTTGCTTCACACTGTTTTATTTACATAGTACACTTTTCCCAAATCTGTCGACCAATCCAGGTCCTGAACCTCTGGTAAGACATGGTTAAACCCAGTTCAAGTGGCACCAGCTTGGAGAAGTCTCCCCAACCTCCAGTCAGTGTTGACAGCTTCCTTTGCTGGGCTCTGTTAGGCCTTGCTAATCTTTTAAAACATACATATGTCTTTTAAAACATATGTCCTGGAATGCGAAGTCAAGTGGGGCTTTGGAAGCATCACTAGGGTCAAAGCTAGTGGAGGTGATGGAATTTCAGTTGAGCTATTTCAGATCTTAAAAGATGATGCTGTGAAAGTGCTGCGTTCAATATGCCCACAAATTTGGAAAACTCAACAGTGGCCACAGGACTGGAAAAGGTCAGTTTTCATTCCAAACCCAAGAAAGGCAGTGCCAAAGAATGTTCAAACTACCACATGATTGCACTCATCTCACACACTAGCAAAGTAATGCTCAATATTCTCCAAGCCAGGCTTCAATAATATGTGAACTGAGAACTTCCAATGTTCAATCTGTATTTAGAAAAGGCAGAGGAACCAAAGATCAAATTGGCAACATCTGTTGAACCCTTGAAAAAGCAAGAGAGTCTCAGAAAAATATATATTTCTGCTTTACTGCCAAAGACTTTGTGCCAGTCACAACAAACTGTGGAGAATTCTTCAAGAAATGGGAGTACCAGACCCCCTTACCTGCTTCTTGAGAAATCTGTATGCAGGTCAAGAAGCAACAGTTAGAACCGAACATGGAACAACAGACTGGTTTCAAATTGGGAAAGGAGTACATCAAGGCTGTACATTGTCACCCTCCTTATTTAACTCATATGCAAACTATATAATGCGAACTATGGAGCTGAATGAAGTACAAGCTGGAATCAAGATTTCCAAAAGAAATATGAATAACCTCAGTTACACAGATGACACCACCCTTATGACAGAAAGCAAAGAGGAACTGAAAAGCCTCCTGATGAAAGTGAAAGAGGAGAGTGAAAAAGTTGGCTTAAAACTCAACATTCAAGAAACTAAGATCATGGCATCTGGTCTCAACACTTCATGGCAAATAGATGGGGAAACAGTGGAAACAATGGAAACAATAGCTGACTTCATTTTTGAGTGGCTCCAAAATCACTGCAGATCGTGACTGCAGACATAAAATTAAAAGACACTTGCTCCTTGGAAGAAAAGGTATGACCAATTTAGACAGCATATTACAGAAACATTACTTTGCCAAGAAAGGTCCATCTAGTCAAAGCTATAGGTTTTCCAGTAGTCATATAAGGATGTGAGAGTTGGACTATAAAAAAAAGCTGCGCACAAAAGAATTGATGCTTTTGAACTGTGGTGTTAGAGAAGACACTTGAGAGTCCCTTGACCTGCAAGGAGATCAAACCAGTCAATCCTAAAGGAAATCAGTCCTGAGTACTCATTGGAAGGATGAATGCTGAAGCTGAAACTCCAATACTTTGGACTCCTGATGTGAAGAACTGACTGATTGGGAAAAACTCTGATGCTGGGAAAGATTGAAGGCAGTGGGTGAAGGGGACAACAGAGGATGGATGGTTGGATGGCATCACCAACTCAATGGACATGAGTTCGAGCAATCTCCAGGAGTTGCTGATGGACAGGGAAGCTTGTCATGATGCAGTCCATGGAGTCACATGATCGGATATGACCGAGCGACTGAACTTCACTGAACGGATGCTATACTTATAATAGCTAGAACAGGGAAGCAATCTAGATGTCCATCAACAGATNCATCAAATATTATCAACAAAAATAAATATTAATGCATATATATGAAATCTTAAAAGATAGTACTGTTGAACCTATCTGCAGGGCAGCAATGGAGATGTAGCCATAGAGAACAGATCTGTGGACACAAAAGGGAAAGGGGGGATAGAACATAATCAGAAAGCAGCACTAAAATGTACATTAATACACTGCCATATGTAAAATTAGATAGCCAGTGGAAATTTTCCGTATGACCCAGGGAGCTGAGATCCGGTGCTCTGTCACAACCTAGAGGGGTGGGATGGTGTTGGAGGCTGGAGAAAGGTTTAAGAGGGAGGACATATGCATTCCTATGGCTGATTCATATTGATGTATGGCAGAAACCAACCCAATATTGTAAAGCAATTATCCTCCAGTTAGAAAGAAATAAATTTAAATTCTGCTCAAAAAAAAAAAAAAACAAGTATGCTAAATACAGACAGTACCCAGCTTAGTTAGGATGGTTCAACTTATGGTGGTTTGACTTGAGACTATTTGACTTTATCATAGTACAAAAGTTGTACACATTCAACAAAAACTGTATTTCAGATTTTGAAGCTTGATCTTTTTCCCAGGCTAGTGATGTGCAGTGATACTCGATGCTGGAGAGTGGCCGCCAGTCAATACCATCAAAAGTGTGAACAACCCATACACATTTAATCATTCTGTTTTTAACTCTCAATAGAGTATTCAATAAGTTACATGAGATATTCAATACTTTATTGTAAAATAGGGTTGGTGTTAAATAATTTTTACCCAACTACAAGCTAATGTAAGGATTCAGAGCATCATCAAGGTAGCCTAGGCTTAAACTACAATGTTCAGTAGGTTAGGTGTATTATATTAAATACATTTTCAACTTATAATGAGTTTATCAAGACATAATCCAATTTTAAGTCAAGGAAGGTCTGTCTTAACATGTGATTAATATGTAATATATTATATAATTGGAGAAGGAAATGACAACCCAGTCCAGTATTCTTGCCTGGAAAATCTCATGGACAGAGGAGCCTGGTGGTCCTGGGGTTACAAAAAGTTGGACATAACGAGCAGACATATTATATAATACAATATAAATTATATGAAATAATATACATTGATGTATGTTAAATAATATTGATTTGATATAAGATATCATATATAATAGTGATTCTAGTTATATGTTTAGCAATCTAATTCCATTATGACTGAGTTTTACTGGGTAAGAATTGTGCTTTATTAATCTATTCCTACAAGCTAGATAAGATATTAAAAAGCAGAGACATTCCTCTGTCAACAAAGGCCCATCTAGGCAAGGCTATTGTTTTTCCAGTAGTCATGTATGGATGTGAGAGTTGGACTATAAAGACAGCTGAGTGCCAAAGAATTAATGCTTTTGAACTGTGGTATTGGAGAAGACTCTTGAGAGTCCCTTAGACTTCAAGGAGATCCAACCAGTCCATCTTAAAGATCAGTCCTGGTTGTTTATTGGTAGGACTGATGTTGAAGCTGAAACTCCAATACCTTAGCCATCTGACACGAAGAGCTCACTCACTGGAAAAGACCCTGATGCTGGGAAAAATTGAGGGCAGGAGGAGAAAGGGACAACAGAGAATAAGATGGTTGGATGGCATCACCAACTCAATTGACATGAATTTGGGTAAACTCTGGGAGTTGGTGATGGATAGGGAGGCCTGACATGCTGCGGTTCATGGGGTCACAAAGAATCAGACACAACTGAGCGACTGAACTGAACTGAACTGAACAACACTCTGATGCTTAGCTGGCATTTAAAAAATGATTGTTTAATGAGCAAATAACTAAAGATTAAGTTGGTTATGTCCATTGGCTGAGTAAATTGACAAAGGATATATACTAAAAACTCCACACAAACAAGTAGTAGCTTTCCATGCTTTGTTAATAGTTAAGGTTTCTTTAAGTTATTTCCTGTTTACACAGTGAAGTTACTCCCATTTCAAAGCTAGGATTTGGGCCTAGTTATATGATTAAAAGTACAGAGGTCTAAGAAATAAGAAAGGCAATGATTTGTGTGGGCATGCCTATTGAAATGTACTTTAGCTATTAATTGTGCATATACTAGATATTTGTGTTCTCATCTTCTTTTTAGAACTATTTCTAATTTCATGTGATTTTTATACCTGTTTCTTCTAATTCTCAACCATGACAGTGTGAATTGTATCTAGGTTTACCCTGTGGGTAACAGGGATTATTCTAATACAATCAAAATACATGACAGAGTAAATTAGAAAACTTATTTTATGATCCCTCTAAATGCTAGAGAAGGCTTTCCAGGTGGCGCTAGTGGTAAACAACCTGCCTCCCAGTGCAGGAGACACAAGAGATGTGGGTTCAATGCTTGGGTCAGGAAGATCCCCTGGAGGAGGAAATGGCAACCCACTCCAGTAATCTTGTCTGGGAGATCCCATGGGCAGAGGAGCCTGGTGGGCTACAGTCCGTGGGACTGCAAAAAAGTTGGACACTACCGAGCACACACACACTAAATTTTAAAGAGAGTAGGTCTTCATGCTGTCTGAGATCAGAAAGTTTTAGAATTAGGTATTCTTGAATATCTAGGGGCATATTTCTTGGCATGTGAAGAGAACTTGAAAGAAAATAAAACACAATAGAGAAAAGATCCACTGTAAGACATATTGAGAAAGAGAGGATGCTTGTATCAAGAAGAAAGATTTCTAAAACTATCACTTGATCAGCTGCATATAACGATGTTTGAATCTATCCATTCAAATCTAAGACACTGTAATTAAGTGATTTTATAAATTTCTTTTGGTTATGCTTCCACTAGAAGGGTCATGATTATGCTTCTCCCTCTTTCTTTCTATTATCATGATTCTTTGAGAAGTAATAACATAGTTAGTCTGATTTTATATTCTGGAACATGGTGACTAATATTAAAAATATTTTTTAAATCTGTAACTTTGGCTTCACTAAACATGTACTAAACAGTGTTCATTAACATAACCTCCACATTCTAATAGAATCTATGGCCAAAAGAACCTTGATGTTTTCTACTCATTTCTGAGATGAATCACTAATTTCTATTTTCATACATCCAGTGAGTGGGAGATCCCAACTTTATAATGTAAGCAACATCAATGAAGAGGAGATCATGGAAAATTCTTACATATGTTGATTCATAATCTGTGTTCTTATAACTTTTAACTTCAGGACAATACTGAGTAAGCACCCTCTTTCTGCATTTGACAACTCCTTGCACATTTGAATACATATATTTACTTTTCTCAAGTTCTCTTATTTCTGAGTTAATCTTATCTCATTTGCTCAATTATTCTTATTAAATAAAATTCAGATTATATAATATTTTCCTTCCTTTTCATGGATGCTTTCTGTCTTGACTATGTCATTTCTCCTTAAAATGTATTACCTTGAATTGAAATCAATTTGAAAAATGCTTTTCTGGCTAGCTTAGTATATAATGAAAACATTCCAAATCACGATTAGAATACAACATAGTTCTTAACATAGTCTAAGCCTATGCTGTATTTTAAAGACTCAAGGTAATATTGAACTGTGGTTAGTTAGAACCTAAAGATCATTTACACACAAATCACTGCAAACACTGAGCTTTACTAACTAAGATGACAATGTGGAGAACTAAGCAATCCATCCAGTATTTGCTTTTCTGCATAGTTCATTATTAATCAGTACAGATCAAGTTATTATAAGTTACTCAGCAGTATTATTTTGAAGATTCTTAGCAGAGTATTTTACAAAGACAATTTAATCTGTTGACTAAAATAATTATCATACACATATAGTAATCTTACAAATGGCTAGTGGATTGCCTTTTCATTTTTAGCTGAACTGTGNTGTAGTTCCGCTTAATACATTAAATAAATCAATAAGTTAATGACTGTAAACTCCAATTTCATATTATATCACATTCTGAAAGCTATATTTTCAGTAACATCTATTTTTACATGTTTCTGACTATGAAATTTAAAGATGCTTATTTTGAAAAATTTGGAATATAACCAAAGGCATAAATGATTTAAAACATTTTTCAACACTAAAAGAGGGCAATTAGTAAGTCTTATACACATATACCAAAGATAAAAACACACAATATACACAACTCTGAAAACTGTCCTTCTCTGTAGCTCATTAAATTCATTCTACTGTACTTATAGGCAGCTTTTAAATGTACTTCATCCTCAGTAGCACTCTTTCTAGCTCTAACTAGTTCAAACTGAAAACCTAACTGCCCAGAGCTTATCTTATAACAATTTTCCTTTCTGTCTTGGATTTGTATATCTTTGTAAAGGAGCCTAGTTATATCTCCACTACTATGTTACAAAGCCCTATTATTATTCTGATTTTGCCTGTTCCATATTTTCAAGACAACCAATAACTTGAGAAGCACATACACATGCTCATTTGGCCTGAAGGGCATCTCTGACATTAAACAGTCAAGCAACCACTTCAAAACAGAAACCTCCTTTCCTCCTAAAACATGGCTCCCTTGCTTTACCAAGCTTAATAATCAAATATCTATTACATTAACCAGGGACAGTCTCTAAGAAATACAAAACTGGAATTGCTTTTTACTTCTTTCTCTCATGCATTAAAACTCAGATACCAAGTCTTTAGCTTCCACAGCTTAATCTGCACATTAATACAACTTCAGTGATGACTATCCATTATACCATTGATTCTTAAAGTGGGATTGAAACCCTTTGAGAATTCACTCTCCCTCAAATCAAACCCACATCCCCATTCTTTTAAATATGTCTCCCTCTCTCTAGAGTTTGAGAACATGTCAATGCCATCAATTTCAAGTTTTTCTTCTACATGCTAAATTTCTGAATTTCAGTGATTTTCATTGTTATTTTTTTCCTTAAGGGACTATGTGGCACATCTTAGATATTTATATTCTAGCCTGGAATAACTAGGAAAGAAACTAGCTGTGNGTGAGGATAAATTGTCCTTTGAAAAAGAGTAGAAGGAAACATTTTTCTCTCCAAGAATAAAAATTTGAGTTTTAAGTGAAACAAAATGACATTAATTTAATAAATATGAATAATTGGGACAGTGTTTTTAGTATAAAAATGGTCAGGAAAAAATGGAAAGGCTTGGAAATGGGACAAAAATATTACTGAGATTTCTTTCAGAGAATGCTGGATATTGTCTAGTGGACTCTCTGGGGTTATCTGATGCTGTAGAATGTGTACCTTTAAATATCTTTGACTAAACTACTTTATAGGGACTTTCTTGCTGGTCCAGAGGCTAAGACTATATGCATCCAGGGCAGAGGGCCCAGGTTCTATCCCTGATCAGAGAATCAGATCCCACATGCTATAACTAAGTGTTTGTATGATGCAACTAAAAAGACCCCACATCCCACAACTAAGACCTGGCACAGCTACTAATAAATAAATAAATACTTAAAAAAACTATCTTAGAATTCTGAAGGAATAGAAATTAATTTAAATTTTGTAGAAAACTAAAAGCAATACAAGTGTTTATTGATCATAGCAATGAAATATTTCTCATTTATCCTGATACAAAAGAAGTTTAACTGATAGAGGATGTAAATGTCTGTGACCCAAGTCTTTATTTNTTCTTGATCATAGCAATGAAATATTTCTCATTTATCCTGATACAAAAGAAGTTTAACTGATAGAGGATGTAAATGTCTGTGACCCAAGTCTTTATTTTACTGATTTTAAACTCTTACTAGTTTCCTAAGTAGTTAGGTGAGTTAGAAAATATTTGATATGTTTATTTTATATTTATATGAGAAGCTCGCCAGCTGCGACGGATCATGCAGCAGAAGCACGCCGGCTGCAACAGACTGTGCAGAAGCATGGCCAAGAGGAGCTACGCCTCACCAGAGGTCAGGGGCGGCGGTGGAGAGGAGCTACCCCACGCCCAAGGTCAGGGGCAGCAGCCAAGAGGAGCAACCCCACGTCCAAGGAGCAGTGGCTGCACGGGCTCAGGAGGGCCAAGAGGAGCTACTCCATGTTCAAGGTCAGGAGGCGCGGCTGTGAGGAGACACCCCTCATCCAAAGTAAGGAACAGCGGCTGTGCTTTGCTGGAGCAGCCCTGAAGAGATACCCCACGGCCAGGGTAATACAAACCCAAGTAAGACGGTAGGTGTTGCGAAGGGCATCCAAGGGCAGCCACACAAACCATTATCACAGAAAACTAGTCAGTCTAATCACATGGACCACAGCCTTGTCTAACTCAATGAAACTAAGCCATGCTGTGTGAGGCCACCCAAGATGGGTGGATCATGGTGGAGAGGTCTGACAGAATGTGGTCCACTGGAGAAGGGAATGGCAAACCAATTCAGCATTCTGGCCTTGAGAACCCCATGAACAGTATGAAAAGGCAAAATGATAGGATACTGAAAGAGGTACTCCCCAGGTCGGTAGGTGCCCAAATTGCTACTGGAGATCAGTGGAGAAATAACTCCAGAAAGAATGAAGGGATGGAGCCAAAGCAAAAACAATACACAGTTGTGGATGTGACTGGTGATAGAAGCAAGGTCAATGCTATAAAGAGCAATATTGCATAGGAACCTGGAATGTCAGGTCCATGAATCAGGACAAATTGGAAGTGGTCAAACAAGAGATGGCAAGAGTTAACGTGAACATTCTAGGAATCAGTGAACTAAAAAGGACTGAAATGGGTGAATTTAACTCAGATGACCATTATGTCTACTACTGTGGGCAGGAATCCCTCAGAAATGCAGTAGCCATCATGGTCAACAAAACAGTCCGAAATGCAGTACTTGGATGCAATCTCAAAAACGACAGAATGATCTCTGTTCATTTCCAAGGTAAACCATTCAATATCACAGTAATCCAAGTCTATTCCCCAACCTGTAATGCTGAAGAAGCTGAAGTTGAACAGTTCTATGAAGCCCTACAAGACCTTTTAGAACTAACACCTAAAAAAGATGTCCTTTTCATTATAAGGGACTGGAATGCAAAAGTAGGAAGTCGAGAAATACCTGGAGTAACAGGCAAATTTGGACTTGGAATATGGAATGAAGCAGGGCAAAGGCTAATAGAATTTTGCCAAGAGAATGCACTGGTCATAGCAAACACCCTCTTCCAACAACACAAGAGAAGACTCTACACATGGACATCACCAGATGGTCAAAACCGAAATCAGACTGATTATATTCTTTGCAGCCAAAGATGGAGAAACTCTATACAGTCAGCAAAAACAAGACCAGAAGCTGACTGTGGCTCAGATTGTGAACTCCTTTTTGCCAAATTCAGACTTAAATTGAAGAAAGTAGGGAAAACCGCTAGACCATTCAGGTATGACCTAAATCAAATCCCTTATGATTATATAGCGGAAGTGAGAAATAGATTTAAGGGCCTAGATCTGATAGATAGAGTGTCTGATGAACTATGGAATGAGGTTCATGACATTGTAAAGGAGACAGGGATCAAGACCATCCCCATGGAAAAGAAATGCAAAAAAGCAAAATGGCTGTCTGGGGAGGCCTCACCAATAGCTATGGAAAGAAGAGAAGCGAAAAGGAAAGATATAAACATCTGAATGCAGAGTTTCAAAGAAGAGCAAGGAGAGATAAGAAAGCCTTCCTCAGCGATCAATGCAAAGAAATAGAGGAAAACAACAGAACGGGAAAGACTAGAGATCTCTTCAAGAAAATTAGAGATACCAAGGGAACATTTCATGCAAAGATGGGCTCGATAAAGGACAGAAATGGTATGGACCTAACAGAAGCAGAAGATATTAAGAAGAGGTGGCAAAGATACACAGAAGAACTGTACAAAAAAGATCTTCATGACCAAGATAATCACAATGGTATGATCACTCACCTATAGCCAGACATCCTGGAATGTGAAGCCAAGTGGGCCTTAGAAAGCATCACTATGAACAAAGCTAGTGGAGGTGATGAAATTCCAGTTGAGATATTTCAAATCCTGAAAGATGATGCTCAATATGCCTGCACTCAATATGCCAGCAAATTTGGCAAACTCAGCAGTGGCCACAGGACTGGAAAAGGTCAGTTTCCATTCCAATCCCAAAGAAAGGCAATGCCAAAGAATGCTCAAACTACCGCACAATTGCACTCATCTCACACACTAGTAAAGTAATGCTCAAAAATCTCCAAGCCAGGCTTCATCAATACATGAATCGTGAACTTGCAGACATTCAAGCTGGTTTTAGAAAAGGCAGAGGAACCAGAGATCAAATTGCCAACATCCGCTGGATCATGGAAAAAGCAAGAGCATTCCAGAAAAACATCTATTTCTGCTTGATTGACTATGCCAAAGCTTTTGTCTGTTTGGATCACAATAAACTGTGGAAAATTCTGAAAGAGATGGGAATACCAGACCACTTGACCTGCCTCTTGAGAAACCTATATGCAGGTCAGGAAGCAACAGTTAGAACTGGACATGAACAACAGACCAGTTCCAAATAGGAAAAAGAGTAAGTCAAGGCTGCATATTGTCACTCTGCTTATTTAAGTTCTTTGCAGAGTACATCATAAGAAATGTGGGGCTGGAAGAAGCACAAGCTGCAATCAAGATTGCCATGAGAAATATCAATAATCTCAGGTATACAGATGACACCACCCTTATGGCAGAAAGTGAGGAGGAACTAAAAAGCCTCTTGATGAAAGTGAAAGAGGAGAGTGAAAAAGTTGGCTTAAAGCTCAACATTCAAAAAACAAAGATCATGGCATCTGGTCCCATCATTTCATGGGAAATAGATGGGTAAACAGTAGAAACCATGTCAGACTTTATTTTTGGGGGCTCCAAAATCACTGCAGATGGTGACTGCTGCAATGAAATTAAAAGACGATTACTCCTTGGAAGGAAAGTTATGACCAACCTAGATAGCATATTGAAAAGCAGACCTTTGCCAACAAAGGTCCTTCTAGTCAAGGCTATAGTTTTTCCATTGGTCATGTATGGATGTGAGAGTTGGGCTATAAAGAGGGCTGAGCACCAAAGAATTGATGCTTTTGAACTGTGGTGTTGGAAAAGACTCTTGAGAGTCCCTTGGACTGCAAGGAGATCCAACCAGTCCATTCTGAAGGAGATCAGTCCCGAGTGTTCATTGGAAGGACTGATGCTAAAGCTGAAACTCCAGTACTTTGGCCACCTCATGCAAAGAGTTGACTTATTGGAAAAGACTCTGATGCTGGGAGGGATTGGTGTCAGGAGGAGAAGGGGACGACCGAGGATGAGATGGCTGGATGACATCACCGACTCGATGGACATGAGTTTGGGTGAACTCTGGGAACTGATGATGGGCAGGGAGGCCTGTTGTGCTGCAATTCATGGGGTCACAGAATGTCGGACACGATTGAGCAACTGAACTGAACTGATGAGATAACAGTTTAGTTTATTGAAAGTCCTACCTTAACAAAATTATTACAAAAATTACATGTGTGGAAAATAAAATAAGTAAGGTTCTGTTCTGTCTTTAGTTATTAAAAAAAGAAATTGCCAGATCTTGTTATAATATAAGCAACCTAAACCAGTTATAAACACATTTGAGAAGCTGTGATCTTAACAAAGCAAGTTATGTGTTTGTGTGTGTGTGTGTGTGTGTATAATTGATCCTCTGTGATGGAAGTAAAATTGTATTTTTGTATAATACTTCACCTTTTAAATACCTTTTCACCCAATTTTCTTTTGTTCAAGGCTGTTGCCTCAGTCTTCAGTACTTTAGTGGAATAAGTCAGATAGTGGAAGATAAACAGTGTTTATCTCATTTATATGTAGAAGGTAAAAAAATTCAAACTCAAAGAAGCAGAGAGTAGAATAGCAGTTGTAGCAGCTGAGAGGTGACAGGGGGCGGGAAGGAAATTAGTTGTTTGTCAAAGGATACACACTTCCAGTTATAAGGTGAATACTTTCCAGGGAGCTAATGTACAGCATAATGATTACTGTTGATGATATTATATTTTATATTTGAATTTACTGAGAGTAAATATTAGATATTCTACTACATATACATGAAAAATGAGGGTAATTATATGATGTGATGAATGTAGTTCATCTATTGTGGTAATTGTTTCACAATACATATGTATATTAAATCATCACCAAGTTGTTCACCTTATGCTTGCACAATGTTATATGTCAGCTGTATCTCAATAAACCTGGGAATGGAATAAGCAATACAGTCCTGGTGTGTGGCTAGCAGTAGCTTCTGGGCAAATAAATATTAATAGGTAGAGAGCTTAATGGGACAGTTCTTCAAACTCACCTGAGAAATATCACTAAAACACACTGGTTCCTCTCTAGACAAGCTGGGGTTATGAGATCTTAAGGGGAAGCCTAAGGTTTTATTAAGCCTTGCAAATATGGACTTTCTTCTTATAAACTCTTTTGTTTCCATAAACTTTTAAGGCTTGAAGAACAATCTATGGGATGATGACAAAGGCCTGGAGATACTGTATATTAAATGTACAGTGCCTTGCAGAGGGAGGAGTTTCATAGATTCTCTTGTTTTAAGTAAAAGAGCTTTAATTAAAGACATTCTCCAATTATTAATAATTTTTCCCTGAAGTTGTTTTTCTTTTCCACTATCAAAGTTTTCATTACTCAGAACAGATTAAGTTAAAATTAATTTATAAATTGCTTTGTTGAGCTTTTTACTTTCTCTTTCTCTCTTATATTTGAGCTACATGAAGAAAATTGTATAAGTAAAAATTTCCAGTCATAAAATAAATAAAAATAAGGATATAATGTACAATATGATAAATATAATAACACTGCTATATGTTATATATGGAAGCTGTTAAGACAGTTAATCCAAATAGTTGTTCTCATCACTCAAAATAATTTTTTTTTTTTTTTTTGAAAAAAACATGTATACTATCAAGCAAGAAACGAATCGCCAGTTGATGTCAGATGCAGAATGCAGGATGCTTGGGACTGGTGCAAGGAGAGGACCCAGAGGGATGGCATGGGGTGGGAGGTGGGAGGGGATTCATGTTTGGAAAGCTTGTACACTTGTGGTGAATTCATGTCAATGTTTGGCAAAACCAATACAGTAATGTAAAGTAAACTAAAGTTAAAATAAAAATTTTAAAAGTAAAAAAAAAAAAAAAAAAAAANTTCATATAGATTGAAAACAAGAAAAAGGAAAAACAAATTCCCCAGTGATGAGAAATCTTTGGATCTACTCTCTTAACAACTTTTGTATGTGGCATGTAGCCATGCAAGTCATACATTATATCCATACCTAATCTTCTTATAAGTGGAAATTTGTAAGTTTTGAGAAAAGTCACTTTTTAAAGTATGAAACTCAGTATACAAAATAAGATTATGAAAGTTTCTTCGAACTTCCAGCATGTATTTATGTTTTATTTTCTGTATTTTGAAAATACTAATTTAGAGTTTTATCTTTTAATATGCAAATAAACATACCCTTGGTCAAATTACACAATATATAAATATATTTTATATACATTACATTTTAAAGCATACGTTTTAATTTTAAATTTTATGCTGAAGTAAGAAAATTGACAGAAATGCATCCCTTAAAGTTTCTTAAATATTTCCACTTTTTCCCACAGAGCCTATATCACACCTAGATTTTTAAAATAATAATAATAATAATAATAAACCCTCAAGCTAGAATTCATGGCCATTTATGTCATGCTAGAAAGACGACTGAACTCCAGATTTGAACCATGGAGATTTCTCCCCTACTACGAAATGGCCAGTATATAAAAGTCTGCTCTTATATTTTTTATGATGCTATTTGACCCCTACATGGGTACTTTCATTATTGACAATAATATTCTATTTTCAAAACTATACCCAGCCACTTGAAAGTGCTCGGCATGCAGGGACATCTTTGGTATTTTGTGTTGGTTTTACAGAGGGCCTTGTAGTGACCAGACTGGTACCTTCCATTTTTCCCTTGTAACAGTTGGATTACTGATCTCACAAATCATATTTTAGTTGGAAATGAAAGGTGCACCGCTGCCAGCATTTTGTTAGAAATAATGACACACTTTACTACCTGTAAGTGCTGACCGAGTGCTTCTGCCTTTTCTTCCCAAGGTGACTGTAACACAGATTGATGAAAGATTCTGCAGGACGACAAAGGTTAAAGATGCAGACCCGGAGCGAGAAGCCAGTACTGACACTGATGGAGTGGAGTGCAATGAGAAGGCCCACATTATTGTCCTATCCACTGATAACCAATGTAATATGAAAACTGACTACAGAAGAAAGGAACAAATTAAATCCATTAATCAAGCATATCTCTGCTAAACAGTTGTTCTAAAAAGATGAACAAATGAAAAATTTACTGTTTGTTTTCATGCTTGCAAGGATTGAGGAAGAAAATTAATTATAAAGTACTGGCCACGCTATTAGTTAAGTTTTTCTTGAGGAAACATTTATTGCTTTGTCAAAGGACAAATGAACCTCATTAGGGAGATTAGTTTCAGTTGGTAGTTTTGCATTAGGACAAACTGATAATATACACTTCAAAAGATACCCTAAGTGAAATTATGAAAATGGAAAATCCATTTTTTTTTTACTTCTTAATTTATGAACTGTTTGAAAATGACCACTCTATTACCTATCACAGAACTAGAAGGAAATCAGCCATAGCCCCACTTTTCAACCAAATGCCTAAAGGAGAATTATTTCAACATGGAACTTGCAAGTGTTGTGATGATGAACTTATGTATTCAGGGGTTATAACTCGACCATGGCATTTTACTCTTATGTTGAAACATGTCAAGCAGAGCTCCATGCCAAAAGCAATTTTTGATAAGCTCCTTTGAAATCCTTTTCTTTTCAAAATGTTTTAAGTGCCCTGAACAAATAGCAAGCTGCCGCCTGGTATTTTGAATTTCCTCTTCAATCTGCACAGTGCGGGGCAGGAAAAAGAAAATCCTGCTTGGCTATCAATCCTGTCTGGCCAGTGGACTGAGGCTCCTGGGTCAGCCACAGTGTTGTGGTTCAGTTTCAGTGTTCATTTAATCCCTGGCCTTTCTTGTCCAGGCTGCTAACAAGGGGGCCAATTACTGCACTGTGTGAAGGGGGTGCTCGACTGCAGACACCTGTCTTCCAAAACCTAGAGCGAAAATAGACTCATTCCATCGATTGTATAAATCAGCTGTGAAATAATAATGACTTTCTTGGCTTCAACTGACCTGGGCAGGATTCAGACAGCTGACCCAGAAAGGAAAGCTGCATATATCCCATTACTGATCCTGTGAGGCATTGAAGACATTACCATCGGATTCTGACTTGCTTTTATTTACAGAAGCCTCGCTTTTGTTTATGGGAATGCAAGCCAAATTGACATTTCCTTACCGTTTTTGTTTTTGTTTGGTTTGTTGGTTTAACTTTTCTAATTTAACAGTAGCTTAGGGGCATGGCTGCTGAATGAAGTAGGTCAAAATGACATCCAAGTTCAGGGCTTCAACCTCGAAGCTCTGTTATTGAGGGATGATAGAGGTCAAGGTTTAAAATAGTTTTCTTAATATAAAACTAAAGGTTTACCTTTGCACAGATTATCTCATGATATCAAAAAAGTTTCAGCATTTATTTTAAAGATCATGTGAATCTATAACAGTAATTCCCACTGCCTACCCTGTTGGCTTGTGGTGAGTGAGGAGCTTTCAGAATTAAATAATGGTTTTCTTTTTTCCATAAAGAAAAAATCCACATTGAACAGAGGATCTAGGTTGTATAGACCTTGAAGTTTACACAACACAGGGAACGCTTTGGTCTTCCCAGGTTGTGGTTGTGGTGAAGAATTTACCTGCCAATGCAGGAGACACAAGAGACACAGCTTCAGTCTCTGGGTCAGGAAGATCCTGGGGAGGAGGACATGGCAATCCACTTCAGTATTCTTGACTGGAGAATTCCACAGACAGAGGAGCTTGGCAGGTGTCAGTCCATGGGGTTGCAGAGTTGGACATGACTGAAGCGACTTAGCACGCACACATGAGAACATTTATAGAAAAACAGTATAAATATGCAAATACAAAACCAAATGTATTTGGCTTTACCAGAAGCAAACTCTAGGAAGAGAACATGGCTACAGTTGACTCACATGGAAAGTGATCTCACAAGCCTAGTTAGGAAGTGAGGCAATGACATGGAGGAAACCAATACAAGGACATAAAAAAATGCAGTCACCACTTAGAGCAATTGGTGTCAGCTCTTTGAGAGACATTGTAGACCACACCTCAGAATGTCAGGCTGAAGGGCAGCTGAACTGGGACTATACCACTCCCACTCCACATTGCCTGAGGGTTATTCCTGAGGTAACGCCTGGACATTTGTGCCCTTCTCTATGCTTGTGCACACCCATGTGCTGTGCATACTGTTGCAGCTAGAGAAAGTCCTAAGGAGGGGAAAGGCAACCAGAGAAGAGCACAGAACCATCTAGCAGAACCCAGCTCAGTTGCTGAGTAAGCTTGGGGCAGGAAGTACCAAAAGTGTACTGACAACTTCTTCTAGGTTGGGGATGAAAGTATATATTCAAATGAAAAATAAAAATCAGAAAATTACAAATTGGGGTGACAACTATGGTCATTTCAGAGCTACCCAACAAGTAAATAAATATGACAGAGGGGAACTCAGAGTGAAGTAAGAGTATTAAATGACTTGTACTAAGCTATCTTATTGCTGCAACAGAATAAGAATCTATTGTAATAAAATCAAATGAACACATTGCTAGGACCTTTCCCAGCACCCAAAAAATACAGCATGAGTGAGGGCCCCTGAAACTTGAACTTTAATTTATTTTATTATAAATTACCTATGGCTACTATTATTGAATTTTTCTTATATTTTTCATATGTGAAGTTCAGAAATTAAGTTGGGCATAACCTATTAAAGCATTTCTGAATAACAACAAAACCAATCAAAAATTAGTAAAATAATTCAAAGTATATATTGTAATACATGAAAATATTTGT
>SJYQ01000077.1:87232-109233 GCA_006410935.1 Redunca redunca
TAAAAAGTATTCAACATAAAATATTCACTAATAAAAAATAGTCGTATTGTCTTCTTGAAAACTGTAAGTATGTGGCAAAAATTTCTTTAAACTCAACTATCATTTAGCAAACAACTACCAGATACTGTAAAGCTTCACGAATTTCCTAAAGGTAAGCAAGTATAGGAAGATAAACCTTTTTTCCCATAAGAATCAACAATCAAGGAAAAGAAGAAATACATTTTTTATGGATAATTGCAGCTACAAATATAACAAGTAAGTGCAACAAAATATTGTCAAATAGTACTATTCCTCTCAACTAATATTCTCTGAGTAAGTAATTCTAGTGTCCACAAAAAATAATTCCCTTAAATAATTTTGAGAATTGATAACTGGCATATTTCCCTCTTAAAAAANAGGAAGATAAACTTTTTTTCCCATAAGAATCAACAATCAAGGAAAAGAAGAAATACATTTTTTATGGATAATTGCAGCTACAAATATAACAAGTAAGTGCAACAAAATATTGTCAAATAGTACTATTCCTCTCAACTAATATTCTCTGAGTAAGTAATTCTAGTGTCCACAAAAAATAATTCCCTTAAATAATTTTGAGAATTGATAACTGGCATATTTCCCTCTTAAAAAATTCACATTATTATAGGAAAACCTCTAGAAGGCTTATGAGAAGAAAAGCCTATTAAAGTATGTTTAACCCAACATTTTATAAACCAATTTGTACAGAGAGAAATTATTTCACAAGATCAAACTTTAGTGAGCCATAAAGTCATACAAGTTGCATTAGAAAATTAATTTGCACTGAAAGAGGAGAAGAAGCATAATAAAGGCAGTATAATTTGAAGTGGGAACTATAAGATGGGGGAAATTTGTACACAGAGGAATGTCAATGGAGACCACTATAGGTATAGGAAGCATCAGGTTAGAAAAGGCAAGTCATATCAGAATACAGCAAGATGAAAGTAGATATGCATGTGAGAGGCTTTTCCAGCAAAGGTAAAGTCTCATCAAGGCTGGGCAAGTGCTTCTGAAATTGTAGTTTGAGGTCAGAAGCTAAGATACCTGGACTTTGTTCTGGAGGACGTGTACAGACACTGAAACTTTTTGAGTAAAACTATGTGATCAAAGCAGCAACTCAAAATCAGGGTGGAAAGATAAAAGTTGGAAGCAAGTTACATACTCCATACTCAAGAGAGGATTTACAGTATGTCTTGAGAAATATGAACAAGTACACAGTTCCAACCAGAGTCCCTGTTGGCCTCTTTACTTAAGGCCCTCCCATAAGGCCTTCCCAGGTGGTGCTAGTGGTAAAGAACCTGCTTATCCATGCAAGAGACAAAATAGATGTAGGTTCAATCCCTGGGACACGAAGACTCCTTGAAGAAGGGCATGGAAAACTACCCCAGTCTTCTTGCCTGGAGAATCCCATGGAAAGAGGAGTCTATTCATGAGCCATGCCATGTAGGGCCACCCAAGATGGATAGGTCATTGTGGAGAGTTTTGACAAAATGTGGTCCACTGGAGAAGGAAATGGCAAAACACTTCAGTATTCTTGCCTTGAGAACCCCATGAACAGTATGAAAAGGCAAAATGGTATGACAGTGAGAGATGAACTCCCCAG
This sequence comes from Redunca redunca, assembly GCA_006410935.1. Classification (NCBI taxonomy): domain Eukaryota; kingdom Metazoa; phylum Chordata; class Mammalia; order Artiodactyla; family Bovidae; genus Redunca; species Redunca redunca. The sequence continues at coordinate 88,851 of SJYQ01000077.1, forward strand.
GTTGGTAAGTGCCCATGATGCTACTGGAGAAGAATGAAGAAGTAACTCCAGAAAGAATGAAGAGATGGAGCCAAAGCAAAAACAATGCCTAGTTGTGGATGTGACTGATGATGGAAGTAAAGTCCTATTCTATAAAGAACAATATTAGAAGGAACCTGGAATGATTGGTATGTGAATCAAGGTAAATTGGAAGTGGTCAAACAGGAGATGCCAAGAGTGAACATTGACATTTTAGGAATCAGTGAACTAAAATGGACCAGAATGGGCAAATTTAATTCAGATTAATAGTCATAAATAGATGACTATTATATGTACTGCTAAGGGCAAGAATCCCTCAGAAGAAACAGAGTAGCTCTCATAGATAGCAAAAGAATCCAAAATGCAGTACAATCCCCAAAACAACAAAATGATCTCTGTCCATTTCCAGGACAAACCATTCAGTATCACAATAATCCACATCTATGCCCCAAACACTAAAGCCAAAGAGCTGAAGTTGAATGGTTCTACGATGACTTACAAAAACTTCTAGAACAAACACCCAAAAAATATGTCCTTTTCATCAAAGGAGACTGGAATGCAAAAGTAGGACATCAAGAGATACCTAGATTAACAGGAAAGTTTGGTCTTTGAATACAAAATGAAGCAGGGCAAAAGCTAACAGAGGTGTCAAGGGAATGTACTAGTCATAGCACCCGCTTCCAACAAGGCAAGAGACAGCTCTACACACTGACATCACCAAATGGCTGATAACAAAATCAGACTGATTATATTCTTTGTAGCTGAAGATAGAGAAGTTCTATACAGTCAACAAAAGCAAGACCGGGAGCTGACTGTGGCTCAGATCATGAACTCCTTACTGCCAAACACAGACTTAAATTGAAGAAAGGGAAAACCACTAGACCATTCAGGTATGACTTAAATCAAATCCCTTATGATTATACAGTAGAATGACAAACAGATCCAAGGGATTAGATCGGATAGACAGAGTGCCTGAAGAGCTGTGCATGAAGGTTTGTGACATTGTACAGGGGGCAGTGATCAAGACTATCACCAAAAAAAACAAAAAGACAAAATGGCTGTCTGAAGAGGCCTTAAAAATCGCTGAGACAAGAAGAGAAGCCAAAGGCAAAGGAGAAAAGGAAAGATATATCCACTTGAATGCAGAGTTCCAAGGAACAGCAAGGAGAGATGAGAAAGCTTTCCTCAGTGATCAATGTAAAGAAATAGATGAAAACAATAGAATGGGAAAGATGAGAGATCTATTCAGGAAAATTAGAGATACCAAGGGAAAATTTCATGCAAAAAGGGGCACAATAAAGGACAGAAATGGTATGGATCTAACAGAAGCAGAAGATATTAAGAAGAGGTGGCAAGAATACACAGACAAACTATACAAAAAACAACCTTAATGACCCAGATAACCATGATGGTGTGATCATTCACCTACAGCAAAACATCTGGAATGCAGTCAAGTGGGCCTTAAGAATCATCACTATGAACAAAGCTAGTGGAGGTGATGGAATTCCAGTTGAGCTATTTCAAATCCTAAAATGATACTGTGAAAGTGCTGCACTCAGTATGCCAGCAAATTTGGAAAACTCAGCAGTGGCCACAGGACTGGAAAAGGTCACTTCAATCCCAAAGAAAGGCAATGTCAAAGAATGTTCAAGTACTGTACAATTGCACTCATCTCACTCTAGCAAAGTAATGCTTAAAATTCTCCAAGCAAGGCTTCAACAGTATATGAACCAGACCTTCCAGATGTACAAGCTGGATTTAGAAAAGGCAGAGGAGCTAGAGGTCAAATTGCCAACATCTGCTGGATCATAGAAAAAGCAAGAAAGTTTCAGGAANTATTAAGAAGAGGTGGCAAGAATACACAGACAAACTATACAAAAAACAACCTTAATGACCCAGATAACCATGATGGTGTGATCATTCACCTACAGCAAAACATCTGGAATGCAGTCAAGTGGGCCTTAAGAATCATCACTATGAACAAAGCTAGTGGAGGTGATGGAATTCCAGTTGAGCTATTTCAAATCCTAAAATGATACTGTGAAAGTGCTGCACTCAGTATGCCAGCAAATTTGGAAAACTCAGCAGTGGCCACAGGACTGGAAAAGGTCACTTCAATCCCAAAGAAAGGCAATGTCAAAGAATGTTCAAGTACTGTACAATTGCACTCATCTCACTCTAGCAAAGTAGTGCTTAAAATTCTCCAAGCAAGGCTTCAACAGTATATGAACCAAGACCTTCCAGATGTACAAGCTGGATTTAGAAAAGGCAGAGGAGCTAGAGGTCAAATTGCCAACATCTGCTGGATCATAGAAAACGCAAGAAAGTTCCAGGAAAACATCTACTTTGGCTTCATTGACTACGCCAAAGACTTGACTGCATTGATCACAACAAACTGTGGAAATTTCTTCAAGAAATGGGAATACCAGATCACCTTACCTGCCTCCTAAGGAATTTGTATGCAGAACAATAAGCAAGTTAGAAACGGACATGGAACAGAGGCCTGGTTTCAAATAGGAAAAGGAGTACATCAAGGCTGTATATTTGTCACCCTGCTAATTTAATTTATATGCAGAGTACATCATATGAAATGCTGGATTAGATGAAGCATAAGCTGGAATCAAGATTGCTGGGAGAAATATATGCAGATATGCAGATGACACCACCCTTAGGGCAGAAAGCAAAGAGGAACTGAAGAGCCTCTTGATAAAAGTGAAAGAGGAAAGTGAAAAAGCTGGCTTAACACTCAACATTCAAAAAACTAAGATCATGCCCTGCAGTCCCATCACTTCATGGCAAATATATGGGGAAACAATGGAAACAGTGAAAGATTTTATTTTGGGGGCGCTCCAAAATCACTCCAGATGTTACTGCAGCCATGAAATTAAAAGACCCTTGCTTCTTGGAAGAAAAGCTATGACCAACCTGGACAGAATATTAAAAAGCAGAGATATTACTTTACCAATATAAGTCCATCTAGGGAAAGCTATGGTTTTTCCAATAGTCATGTATGGATGGGAGACTATAAACAAAGCTGAGCACAAAAGAATTGATGCTTTTGAACTGTGGTGTTAGAGAAGGCTCTTGAGAGCCTTCAAGGAGATCAAACCAGTCAATCCTAAAGTCAATCAGTCCTGAATATTCATTGGAAGGACTGACGCTAAAGTTCCAGTACTTAGGCCACCTGATGGGAAGAACTGACTCATTAGAAAAGACTCTGATGTTGGGAAAGATGGAAGTCAGGAGGAGAAGGTGACAACAATGGATTAGATGGTTGGTGGCATCACCAACTCGATGAACATGAGTTTGACCAATGTCCACCAGTTAGTGATGGAGAGGAACGCCTGGTTTGCTGCAGTCCATGGGGTCACAAAGAGTCGGACACAACTGAGTGACTGAACTGACTAATCTACTCCTCCCAGCCGGATCTTACATGCTCCCTTTCTTACTATCTAATGATAATGGTGAAAGCAGAGAGTGAAAAAACTGACTTAAAACTCAACATTCAAAAAACTAATATCACGGTATCTGGTCCCATCATTTCATGGCAAACAGATGGGGAAAAAATGGAAACAGTGACAACCTTTGTTTTCTTGTACTTCAAAAATCACTGCAGATCATGACTTAAGTCATGAAATTAAAATATGCTTGCTAATTGGAAGAAAAGCTATGATAAAACTAGATAGTGCATTAAAAAGCAGAGCCATCACTTTGCCAACAAATATCCATATAGTCAAAGTTATGCTTTTTCTTGTAGTCTTGTATGGATGTGAGAAGCCAAATGCAGAATAATTGATGCTTTCACACTGTGGTGCTAGAGAAGACCCTTGAGAGTACTTTGGACAGCAAGGAGATCAAACCAGTCAAACCTAAAGGAAATCAGCTCTGCATAGGCATTGGAAGGACTGATGCTCAAGCTCCAATAATTTGCCCACCTGATGGGAATGCCAACTAACTCTAAAAGACCCTAATGTTGGGAAAGATTGAAGGCAGGAGAAGAAAGGGCGACAGAGGATGAGATGGTTGGAAGGCATCATCAACTCACTGGACATGAGTTTGAGCAAACTACGGGGGATGGTGAAGAACAGGGAAGCCTGACATGCTGCAGTCCATGTGGTTTCAAATAGTCAGACCTGACTGAGTGAATGAACAATATCCCAAACTAGCTGAACTATTTGCTCTTTAAGTAGTTGGGTCTACACATCAGAAAGAAAACTGGGCATAGACACGTGGTATGGAAATAATCCATAATAAATGTAAATCAATTATGTTAAATAACTCTTCCCCCCCAAATTACCCGCAAAACACATGTATTACTTTGATTCTTAGTCATATCCAATCATTGTTATTTTAATAGGTCCTAGCTCAATAATTAGCCTCATGAATTTGACTTGTGTATTTACCTCGTCAATCACATCTTTCTCATTTCTTAAAAAAAAGNCGTCAATCACATCTTTCTCATTCTTAAAAAAAAGGTTATGACAGAACTTAGCTCTAGGATTTCCATAAAGTTTAACATGCTTAGTGTCAACTTTAGCATATTCTAAGCATCCAATGATATTATTATAACATTAATAAGTATGATCTAAGCACCACTACTTTATACACAAATTCCTCACAGAGGTATTATGAATCTCAGATGATCTACTCTATGTGGAAGTGTTGTTTACACTGTTAAGGAGCTAATTACATAGAAAATATTAAGTCCTATTAGAGAAGTCTTTATTTCCATTTATAGTAATTCAATGTATCAAATTATTTCCTATTTTACCCTTATCAGTTAGTATTGTTTGGCATGGAAATCAGATATCCAACTCTAGGTTTTGCTGAAGGATCCTTCTTCAAGGGAAGGATATTGGAGTAACTCTGAGTTGAAGGAAAATCTGCAGAAATAACAGCTCCTCTGATGGATACTAAGAAACAGATATTTAAGTCAACAAAAATTCTCATCATCTTTTTCATCTCATCTCTACCTCTTACTGTGGGTCAACTTTATTCTTTAAAATTTTTCCTTTGGAGACATGAGAGCCAGTAGCTATAAGAATAACTGTTCATAACTCAAGAGAAAGAAATTTCCCTGCCGATTACACTTAGAAAACTCAAATTTAATTGTGTTTTATATCACATTCCTATTCTTCCAGTCCATTTACTCAGGAAATATTATATAAAACCTTATGTTCCAGGTCATGATCTCAAGCTAGGTATATAGGAGTGAACAAGACAAACTCTCTCTTTGTATATTTTAAATTACAATGGGAGAGCTAGAGAACCAGCATGAAAAAGAAAATTAATAAAACAAATTTAGGTAGAAGTGAAGTACTTAGTAGAGAATAGTGTGACACAAAGAAGATGTATTTAAATAGTAAGTAGAATGGGAGTATTGTGATAGGTCAATAGAGTCAGAATTTCTTTAAGAGAATGGGTTGGGAAAATAAAGTTGGAATGAGGAAGACAGAATTCTCTCAAAGAAAAAGGGTGCAGTTATCTCTCAACTTGTTATTCCCAAAGACATGATACTAAGCAAAACCAAGATATCCATTAAATCCTCTTCTATTTTTTGCTACTTTGGGTGATTTTAAGCTTTGGAAAATAAGTGATAAGTACCAAGGGTCACATAGATGCCCTCTTAGCCAATTTAGCTACAGATTACATTTATGGAAGATGTTGCTTAAGCATTTGGTCACTTAAGTCATTTATAGAACCATCGTAAATCTTCCAAGTGTTTTATTCAGGAAGTAACAAAATTAGTAAGCAATAATCCTGAGAAATCATTGAAAATTGTGAAAAAAGTGTTTGCTGTTGTTCAGTCATTAAGTCGTATCTAAGAGACCCCAGGGACTCTAGCCCTCCAGGCTCCTCTTTCCATGGGATTTCCCAGGCAGGAATACTGGAGTGGGTTGTCATTTCCTTCTCCAAAAGATCTTTCTGACCAAGGGATCAAACCCACGTCTCCTGCACTGGTAGGTAGATTCTTTATCGCTGAGCCATGAGGGAAGCCCACAAAAAGTGTACTTCCTAAAACTACTATATGATGATATGTATGTTGAACTTTATCTATTGTACAACTAAAAGTTTAAAAATTGATCTTTGACATAGTGGTTGAAAGAATGAACAAGTGACCAAAGATTTTCAAATATTCAAATTTGAGTATTACTATTTATTTTATACAAACTTTTTGAAAGTACTAATAACCTAATTTCATACTTTATTTTTATGAGTTTTGTTTTTCTTTTCATGGAGTCACAGAAGTCTCAAGATGATAGGAAGAATATAGAGAGACAGTGAATCATTCTCTCATCTGTACTGCCTCTGTTCCTTGTATACAATCTTTACACATATTTTACATTCTTTTAATGTATTTGTTTACAATTCTGTCTCTCCTATGGGACTGGACATTTATTAGGGATAGTTCTATTTATAATTCACTTTAATTTCTAATTCTGAATATAATATATTACATATCACCATGGCTTAATTAATATGTAATAAACAAATTCATGAATCGATTTCAACAATTTCAACATTGAATGACTTTTTCACCTCACCAGTTGGAGATTATTGGGATAAAATTGATGTTATGAACATACATTAGGTATTTGATATGAATTGTTCAAATCTACTAAGCCATGCAATAAACAAAAGGCAAATATAAGTTTTCCAATGTTAAGTAGGAGAGGAAGAGAACAAAAGGAATGTCCTCAACTCTTCCTGTTCCATAGGAGTCTTGGGAAACCCCTTTCTCTCTTTGTGATCTCAATTAAAACATTTTTTGCCTTAGAAAACTAGAACGGATGATGCAAATTGATGCTTACTCATTTCCCTTCCAATCAAAACGTTGAAAGAGTCATAAAATTGTTTCCCTTCATCAAGGGTGTAATGTTGCAAACCCAGGAATGGCCATGCAAACCCAGCTCAACCTTTCCAGCAATTTAATTGGATGCTATTAGGTGCTGTCTCTGTGGAGCATTTTCCATAAGAAAAGGATTCTGTTCTGTGACCTCCAATGTAGTGAAAACTATTTGGCTCAATTTCATCTTTTCCAGAAGAACAGATCTAAGGAGAAATTATAAAAGAAACATAATAGCATTTTTACTCCTTTCTGCTGGAGGGGTTTGCAGTGTTACTGCTTTAAAAGTTACTATTTGCAAAAGCCAATTTTCAAGAGGCTGATGGCACTCAAATCAGCAGCACAATAAACTTGCTGGAGTCAGACTATGTTTTTAATGATGAAAAAAATCACTGCAATTTTATAACACAGAATGACTTGCTTTGTGATATTATTTATTTTACCACATAATATATGTTAGAATGGAGAGGAAATGGGTGTTATTGGTTTAAGTTCAATGCTTACTTCACAAATTAGTGAACCCAAAAGCAGATACTCTATTATACTTTCAGAATAGGCAGCATCATACTACTAGTACTACTAAAGTCGCTTCAGTCATGTCCGACTCTGTGCGGCCCCATAGATGGCAGCCCACCAGGCTCCCCCGTCCCTGGGATGCTCCAGGCAAGAACACTGGAGTGGGTTGCCGTTTCCTTCTCCAATGCATGAAAGTGAAAAGTGAAAGTGAAGTCGCTCAGTCATGTCCAACTCTTAGAGACCCCATGGACTGTGGCCCACCAGGCTCCTCCATCCATGGGATTTTCCAGGCAAGAGTGCTGAAGTGGGATGCCATTGCCTTCTCCAAGGCAGCATCATACAAGTTGAATATTCAGATATCTGGGCCTGACAGCCTGAATTCACACCTCAGTTCTGTCCTTTACAACTGCATAAAATTATGTAGCTTTTCTGAACTTCTTTTCTTTTCTATGAAATGAGAATAATACATACATATCCATATATAAATATACATTTAATATATTTTATAATATATATATGTATGTGTGTGTGTGAGTGTGTGTGTATGTGTATGTGTATGTGTATGTGTAGTAAAGGAAATGGCAACCCACTCCATTATTCTTGCTTGGGAAATCCCATGGACAGAGGAGACTGGCAGGCTATAATTCATAGGATCACAAAAAAGTTGAATATTACTTAGTGGCTAAACAACAACAGCAATATGTGTGTATATGTGTGCAATATATCTATTCCAATCATACATTCAGGAACTGGTAGATATCTACTACATGGGTCTGCAGAACCACTGGAACCACTGGACTTTAGCTGTTATTGGACCCTGATGAATGGAATTAATCAGTTTGTCCCCATCCTCCAAGTAAACCTGTTCTAACAGGGAAGCCATAATGACACTTGAGGTCAATACAGTCTCAGGTATTCAGGCATGGATGTCAACTTCAACCCTGTATGCAGTAATCCTGCTCGAAATATCTAAACATTTTCCTTTCTTCAGTGTACTATCACTAAATACTCCCCTCCGTGGCTGCCACAATTGCTAATCAACTTGTTTATGAACTAGTTCTTTACCTTTACCAGCAATAACTGCTTATTAAGGTTTGTTGAAAATGTGCTTCATCTTTTATTCTGCCTCAACTTTAGAATCATGTCTACCTCTACTTACTTCTTACTTTATTTCCTTTCTTTTTTTATTTGTTTTATTGTTTTAACTTATTTATTTTAATTGGAGGCTGATTACTTTACAATATTGTATTGGTTTTGCCATACATCAACATGAATCCGCCACAGGTATACACGTGTTCCAAACCCTGAACCCCCCTCCCACCTCCCTCCCTCTGGTTTCTCTCTCCTAAAATCTCTCCCTCATGTTGCTCCCAAACATGGTTTAAGTTTCACCATCTTGACTTTCTCAGTGACACAGTAATTCTCCTCTGTTCATGATTCTAGTCCAACTAAACATTTCCAGAAAGAGTGTATCACATAGCAACAGAGCTAAAATGCCCAATTTTTCCTCTTCAAACTCTAAAACCCCCCTTTTTGCTGAGTTTGTAATTAACAGTATTCCTCTGTGATGACAAAAAATGTTTTACTTCTTAATTTTCCAAGCCAGTTACAAAGCTATGTTTACATTTGATTTTATAAAAATATGGTCACCTATGTTTTCCTTTTCTTATTAGCATCCTCTAAATAAGCTTTTTTAAAAATTTAAATTTATTTATTTTAATCGGAGGCTGATTACTTTACCTTATTGTATTGGTTTTGCCATACATCAACATGAATCTGCCACGAGTGTACAATAAGCTTTTAGATTACCACCATCATCCACTTTTCTTTTTTGTTCTGGTTGCCAAAACAGAAACCGACTAAAAATTCAGAATACTGTGAGGAATCAGAATAATATGTGACATTTACTTCTAACTGAATACTCATTCTGTTCAAGTATTTTAAGCCCTAGACTGCTCCACTGGGGAAAATTTCATATCCTTGTGATTTTCTAAACCTTTGTAGAGGACAAAATAGTCACACAACTTATAGATCTAGCATTCTAATATCTTCCTTTTATTTTGAATGCTTTATCATAATGAACTGTCTCTCTCTGAACCTAGTTATGAGTTAGGGTGGGGATCTATCTTGGTAAGTGTCATCCTGTAAGATCATGTTCTGACATTGCTTTCTTTCTGGAGCTTTTAATTGAGAATTTATAAGTCTTTGCCATCTATCTGTGCAAGACTTCAGAATATTGTGTTTTCCTCTTCATTTTACTTTTTTACCTCAGCTCCATAACATTTCACCCCACACAACTTTAAAATTTAGTTATCTACTCCTCAGTATTATTATTAATTTTGACCAGGACTTTTCTTAGGTTTTCTTGGCTCTGCATAGCCCCAAGGGCATCTCAGGTGGCACTAGTGGTAAGGAACCCACCTGCCAATGCAGGAGATATGAGATGTGGGTTTGATCCCTGGGTTAGGAGGATCATCTGGAAGTGGGCATGGCAATCCAGTCCAGTATTCTTGCCTGGAGAATTCCATGGAGAGAGTAGACTGGTAGGCTACAATCCATAGGGTCAATCCAAAGAGTCAGACAAGACAGAAGCAACTTAGCACACACATGCAAATATAGCCCCAAAGAAATGTGGACAGGTGAAAAGGAGCTCAAAATCCCCAATGTCAATTTGTCACTTTCCTTAAGGCTGCCGTATCCAGCCTCTCTGGCTTTCACATTCCTTTTCCCAAGTGAGTGCTAGACCTTTTGCTCCTACGCATGCCAGACAATGGACCATTTTACCTGCCTTTTTGGATTCAGAAAATGTCTAGCACAGAAAACTAACTGTACATCCAAGACCTCCAAGACTCCAATTTTGTCATTTTACCCATTCATGACACCATTGAAACTTTTGGTTATTTTGTTTGTATCTCAGCAGGAACCCTTGGCCTGGCCCATGCTCAAATCTGCCACCTATGCTCAGCACCAGCAAATGATTACAAAGAAAAAGAATGGCTGCCAATTGTCAGCTCTTGTGTGAACAATTCTCCCTTCTTTGGAGTTTTCCTTCATTTTAGTCCTCGTTGATTCCATAGCTCTTCAGTGCTTTAAAAATACAGTGTTTGGAACTTATTCAGATTTCTTTAGCTGTTGTCAGAAGGAGCAGTGGCCTGCCAAGACCAACTACACCTAACTCAAAAGCAACAGTTTTATTTTGTTTTAATGTTCAATTTGTTCCTCTTGGCCTCTAGTTTTCTGCTCTACAAATTGACATTTCTATCTGATCCTACTTAATACCATCTCTAATACCTCTGAAGAAAATATTTTCTTTCTCAGAAGGATTACCTTAAGTTTTCCTGTTTCAAATATAGAATCGGTCACTCTTGATTCCTAAAAATCCTCCTTCTTTTAGTAACAAATAGCATCAGAGCATTGGTGGTCAAAAACTTGGGTCTGAGGTTATATTTCAGACTGTTTCATGTGCGAGCTGAGAAAATGCTCCTGGAAACCCAGTAGTTACTTTTAAAAAGTCCCTTTAAAAAGTGAACAAATTAATGTATTTTCCAGCTTGATTACAAATATTACTATAGTAACTTTACTGATCTATGTTCCCCCTCCTAATACAACTTGATATAATATCATTGTGATATGATAATATACTATGTAATATATATTTAGATCTCCATTTTTCTTCCTTAAGTTTCCAGAGATTGGGCATAGAGTGAAAAGAAGATAGTATAAAACCATTGTCAGAATTACTTTAATGAAAAAAATACTTCCAGCCTTTCTCTAAAAACAAATAATACAGACTAATAAATTCATGAGCCTTGGAGGCATATATTTTGTCACAAATAATTAAGGACAAGGAAAAGTATAACATGGATTAAAATAACATTTTGGTTTTGCTTTTTTTTCTCCTAAAATTCACCTTTTCTCTGAGACATTAACATCATTAATCATAAGTTTTTAATAATTGTTCTTATCTGAAAGGGTAATAGGCATTCCTATTGTCTCAAGTGAGTCAGATAGTTATAGCCTAGACTAGGTGCCTAGATTAAGCTTCCCAAATGTCAAGTAGAAGAACTATCAAGAGCCATCTTCCTAGGTTTTTACATTTCAAGAGAATGAAGTACAGACCTGAGAGACAGCTCTCAGTGGTAAAAGCCAGAGACAGCAGGCATTTATCTGGTCCTTTGTAAAATGTATTTATATTCAAGAAAGTCAGTGTGTGAGAATACAGGATCCTTTCCATAAAAAGAGCAAAGTGTTTTCCTTCTTCTAGGAAATATATGCATGCATATGTATATACATATGTGTATATGTATATCTTTATATGTGTGCTGTGCTGTGCTCAGTCATTTCTGACTCTTTGTGACCCCATGGACTGCAGCCTGCTAGGCTCCTCTGTCCATGAGGATTTTCAGGCAAGAATACTGGAGTGGGTTGTCATGCCCTCCTCCAGAAGATCTTCCCAACCCAGTGATCAAACCCAGGTCTCCTGTATTGTAGGTGGATTCTTTACCATCTGAGTGACCAGGGAAACACAAGAATACTGGAGTGGTTAGCCTATCTCTTCTCCAGGGGAACTTCCTGACCCAGGAATTGATCCGGGGTCTCTTGCATTGCATGTGGATTCTTTACCAGCTAAACTACCCAGGAAGCCTGTTTGTATTTTTATCTATGTACATAAACTGACAAAATCCATTGGTTTTGTCCCTCACCAATGAAGTCTCTGGCTCTTGTACAGGACAGTTTTCCAGCTGGCTTGATCAAGTCACTGAAGGAGTAAGATCTGGGGCATGGAGGGCTGAAGCAGTGGGGTAATTAATTAGAAATCTGTGTCTGATTCAGAGCACACTCAGGATAAAATGAATACAAAAAAGTAGCTCTTTTCGTAGCTAATATATTTTATGTATAATTCAAAATTTACATTATATTAGGTACCTACAGTATCAGAACATGCAGAGAGTCAAGACCTATGGTCCACTGCACCTATTTTGATGCAACTATTCCAATGCAAGATTTCTCCATTGACCATCACCCTAAACCCTCAGCTCAGAAACTCAATTTTGGAATTTCTATTGCCATTGGACTTATATGTTTATGTGTATTTTTTATTTATATGATATATACATATTATATACATGTATATATTTATTAATAATCTGCAGTGTTATCCATTTAGCATCTTTAATTTGAAATAAAAAATATATATTTTTATGACATTTCATTTTTCCCCCAAAGGTTTGTGGAAAGACACAATGCTACTATGCTTTACTTTCTTCCCAGTTCATATGCTACCAAAATTCTAGCCAGAAGTCAACTCAAACTATTACAATGTTTGTAGCTCTGAAGCAAAATAATTGTATAATAATTGCTTAAGCATTTTATGAAACTTCATCTTATTTTCTAAATTAAAAATATCACCTTCTTCTAAAGAAAATTATATTTGAAGTAGGAAAGTCAGGTGGCATTACATTAGTTGGCCTAGAGGCCATTTCAATTTATTACATACAGTAACACTAGAAATAAAGACCCATATGTTTAGCGATTTCTCAGGCATGGTTAGGTAAAACACTTATCTTTGTAGTCTAGTATTACATATACATTTATATACCTGTAGGGAAAGAGAAATTATCCAAGATGGCAGTGGTCAGGCTCACTCTCCCTATGCCCCTTGCCCCATGCCCTCTCACGCTCACCCCATGTTTTATAAATAATGATTATGTATGAAACTCCAATACTTTGGCCACCTGATACAAAGAGCTGACTCACTGGAAAAGACCCTGATGTTGGAGAAGATTAAGGGCAGGAGGAGAAAGGGACGACAGAGGATGAGATGGTTGGGTAGCATCACTGACTCAATGGACATGGGTTTGGGTGGACTCCGGGAGTTCGTGATGGAAAAGGAGGCCTGACGTGCTGCTGTTCACAGGGTTGCAAAGAGCTGGACACGACTGAGTGACTGAACTGAACAGCTGAGATCACTTTTAGCATTGTGCATGCCTGTCATGAGGTAGTCCCTTGGCCATGGTCTACTTTTGTTCTGTAAGTAGGCATGTATAAGCTCCACCTGAAAAAGCCCTTGTAGCTTTGTTAGGGCTACATCATGGCTGCAGCAAGGCTGCGTTATGGCTGCGTCATGGCTCATTCGCTGAGTCAACCACAAGAGGAGAGAACACAGCATACCTGCTGCTGCTACAGCTCCCGTGCCAGTCCAGTGCGAATAAACATGTCTGCAGTTGCTATGGTTCTTATAGTTTTCATCCAGATTCCCTGCTTTTGCCTTGTCTACCCTGGGTTCTGCAAACAGTGTGAGAAGCGGGACAATAGCTATATAATAAAATCAGAGGTTTCTTTTTGTGTACTTCATAGAATTTTTACTGTCAGTTGAAGGAGATCAGCACATTCCACCCCAAAATATTCTGCTTTGGTATTAATATATTAATTACTTGAGTTGAAGCTACCTGAAAAAATAGCAAATACAGAGAGAAACTTTCTCTGAGCTTCCCTTATCTACCTAAAGAAGGATCCTTGAAAAGGACATCAGTTGTCATAAATTCCCTTCCAGGGATTGACTCTTCTAACAGAGGAGATTAGAAGTCAGCAGGCAAACTTTATCAAAAACTATCAAACTCCCATTTCTTCCAAGGATCCATTCATCTCTGGAAGTTACTTATACTTCCCTAAAGTTATCTACATCCCTCTTCTCTTTTCCTATGAAGATGGTGTATATGCGCTCAAGTCTCATTGCCTTTGGTTTTCATTTTTTCCTCTTACATTAAAACCTTAATAAATTTATCTACCTTTTATCTGCCTGTTGCCAGTTTATTTTATAGACCCTTACTATGGAACCTAGAAGGGTAGAATGAAAGTATTTTTATCCTCTAGTTTTATTTTCATGCACAAAAATGTCTAATCACTTCTCCATGGTACATGAGATAAAGCTTTTAGGCTCTCCTTAAATTGGTTTTAATCTCATTTTCTACCATTCTAACCCTTATTTTCAACAAAGAAATTCTCAGATCCACTTTGATTTTGATACCATGCGTCACCTAAATGTACCACAGGAATTGCTCTATCCATATTTTCCAAATTTATCTAATCAATCACAGCTTTCTCCATTCTTTCAACATTAATCTCCTTGTCTTAGAAACAAATTAAAGTGAAAGTTGAATTTTTTCAAGTCCAATACCCTCTTCTCATCTGTCTTGAGGCTGAACCTCTATTTTCCTCAGGGAATCAAATATTCTCTACTCTCACTACTGTCCCATCCTGCAGTTAACACCAGATTCTGTCCTTTCCAATCAATAGGTCCTACCCTTTGGACCACACTTCAATAATGGTCATATTATTTAAGTCAGTCAGAGACAGACAGACCTGAGATTTTAGCTGGGATAACCTGGGGAAAGTGTGGGTACTAGTTATTTATTATTTGTTGATTTTTTACTGTGCCTGAGAGTTCTGTGGACTTATGCCTTAAGCTGCAAGGGATGAAACACAGAAAGACTCAGGTTGGAACAAGTTTGAAAAGGTATACAGAGAACAGAGCCAGAGAGAGAAAAGAAAAGGGAAGACTGTGTTTTGACTCTTAAAGACACAGTGAGAGCCCTAGAAAGTAGCCTTGCTTAAAGCAATTTCTTTTCTTAAATATTTCCCAATTCATTTCCAATCAGGAGAATTATTATAGTCCACATCCTTTCGCCTAAATCAAATGTTTAAGAGAAAGAATTTCTGAGTGATATACACACTTTTCAAATTTATAACACATTAAGTACAATATATATCTTATCTTTCAGTTCAGTTCAGTCGCTCAGTTGTGTCCAACTCTTTGCGACCCCATGAATCGCAGCACTCCAGGCCTCCCTGTTCATCATCATCTCCTGGAGTTCACTCAGACTCACGTCCACCGAGTCTGTGATGCCATCCAGCCATCTCATCCTCTGTCGTCCCCTTCTCCTCAGTCTTCTCCAATGAGTCAACTCTTCGCATGAGGTGGCCAAAGTACTGGAGTTTCAGCTTTAGCATCATTCCTTCCAAAGAAATCCCAGGGTTGATCTCCTTCAGAATGGACTGGTTGGATCTCCTTGCAGTCCAAGGGACTCTCAAGAGTCTTCTCCAACACCACAGTTCAAAAGCATCAATTCTTTGGCGCTCAGCCTTCTTCACAGTCCAACTCTCTCACATCCATGCATGACCACAGGAAAAACCATAGCCTTGACTAGACGGACCTTAGTCGGCAAAGTAATGTCTCTGCTTTTGAATATACGATCTAGGTTGGTCATAACTTTTCTTCCAAGGAGTAAGNAGTTTTTCCATAGTGTGATAAGTAACTATTTACGACCCTCTTCCTTCTTATGAACCATACGGTAAAAGTGATTATTTACAACCCTCTGTCTTTGATATGGATTGCCTTGATAATTTGTAAGTCTGGACTTTTGATCTTTATTTTTGCTGAATAAAGCTACCTTGTAAGACAGTATATATACCCACACTATGTTGAATAAAACACCGTTGTTCCATCAGAGCTTGGGTCCCCATGTCTTTCTTTCTTTTTCTCTCCCTTTCTTTCTCTCTCTCAGGCTAATTCTTTGGAGCACAGTCAGCTCCTAGTCTTGTTTTTGCTGACTCTATAGAGCTTCTCCATCTTTGGCTGCAAAGAATATATAATCAATCTGATTTCAGCATCGACCATCTGGTGAAATCCATGTGTAGAATCTTCTCTTATGTTGTTGGAAGAGGGTGTTTGCTATGACCAGTTCATTCTCTTTGCAGAACTCTATTAATCTTTGCCCTGCTTCATTCTGTACTCCAAGGTCAAATTTGCCTGTTACTCCAGGTGTTTCTTGACTTCCTACTTTTGCATTCCGGTCCCTATAATGAAAAGGACATTTTTTTGGGGTGTTATATCTAGAAGGTCTTGTAGGTCTTCATAGAACCGTTCAACATCAGCTTTTTCAGAGTTTCTGGTTGGGACATAGACTTGGATTACCGTGATATTGAATTGTTTGCCTTGGAGATGAACAAAGATGATTCTGTTGTTTTTGAGATTGCATCCAAGTACTGCATTTCAGACTGGAAATTGTCAAACAAGATGATAAGAGTAAACATAGGTGTTTTAAGAATCAGTGAAATAAAATTGATTGGAATGGACATCTTTAATTCAGATGACCATTATATCTGCATCCCATATAGCTCAGTGGTAAAAGAATTTGCCTTCCAATGCAGGAGACATGAGTTTGATCCCTGGGTCAGGAAGATACCATGGAGTAGGAAATGGAAACATGCTCCAATATTTTTGCCTGGGAAATTCCAGGACTGAAGATCCTGGAGGGCTACAGTCCATGGTGTCACAAAAAGTCAGAAAAGACTGAGCATGCACATACATGAACATTAAATATACTACTGTGGGAGAAAATCCCTTAGAAGAAATGGAGTAGTCCTCATATCAACAAGAGTCCAAAATACAGTACTTGGGTGCAGTCTCAAAAATGATAGAATGATCTCTGTCATTTCCAAGGGAAACTGTTCAGCATCACATTGATCAAAGTTATGCTCCAACCACTAATGCTGAAGAAGCTGACATTGAACAGTTCTATGAGGACCTACAAGACCTTCTAGAACTAACACCCAAAAATGATGTTCTTTTCATCATAGGGGACTGAAATGCAAAAGTAGGAAGTCAAGAGATACCTGGAGTAACAGGCAAGTTTGGCCTTGGAGTACATAATGAAGCATGGAAAGGCTAACAGAGTTTTGCCAAGAGAATGCACTGGTTATAGCAAATACCTTCTTCCAGCAATGCAAGAGATAACTGTACACATAAACATCACCAGATGGTGAATACTGATATGAGATTGATTATATTCTTTGCAGCTGAAAATGCAAAAGCTTTGTATAGTCAGCCAAAAGAAGACTGGGAGCTGACTGTGGCTCAGATCATGAACTTCATACTGAAAAATTCAGACTTAAATTGAAAAAGTTAGGGAAAACCATTAGGCCATTCAGGTATGATCTAAATCAAATCCCTTATGATTATACACTGTAAGTGACAAACAGATTCAAAGGTTTAGATTTGATAGAGTGCTTGAAAATATATGGATGGAAGATTGTGACACTGTACAGGAGGCAGTGATCAGGACCATCCCCAAGAAAAAGAAATGTAGAAAGGCAAAATGGTTATCTGAGGAGGCTTTACAAATAGCTAAGAAAAGAAGAAAAGCTAAAAGCAAAGAAGAATAGGAAAGAATGCAGAGTTCCAAAGAACAGCAAGGAGAGATTTACAAAAAAAAAAAAAAAANAAAAAAAAAAAAAAAAAAGCCTTCCTCAGTGAACAATGTAAAGAAATAAAGGAAAACAATAAAATGGAAAAGACTAGAGATCACTTCAAGAAAATTAAAGATACCAAGGGAATGTTTTATGCACAGATGGGCACAATAAAGGACAGAAATAGTATGTATCTAACAGAATCAGAAGATATTAAGACGAGGTGGCAAGAATACACACAAGAACTATACAAAAATGTTCTTCATGACGATGGTATGATCACTCACCTAGAGTTTGACATTCTGGAATGTGAAGTCAAGTGGGCCATAGGAAGCATCACTATGAACAAAGCTAGAGCAGGTGATGTATTCCAACTGAGCTATTTCAAATCCTAAAGGATGATGCTGTGAAAGTACTGAACTCAATAGACAGCAAATTTGGAAAACTCAGCAGGGGTCACAGGGCTGGAAAAGGTCAGTTTTCATTTCAATCCCAAAGCAAGACAATGCCAAAGAATGTTCAAACTACTTCAAATTGCACTCATCTCATACAATAGCAAAGTAATGTTCAAATTTCTCCAAGCCAGGCTCAAACAGTGTGTGAACCAAGAACTTCCAAATGTTCAAGCTGGATTTGGAAAACACAGAGGAACCAGAGATCAAATTGCCAAGATCGGCTGGATCATCAAAAAAGCAAGAGAATTCTAGAAAAACATCTACTTCTTCTTTATTGACTACACCAAGGACTTTGCCTGTGTTGACTTTGACTGTGTTTGATCAAAATAAACTGTGGAAAATTCTCAAAGAGATGGGAATACCAGACCACTTTCTATGCACCCTGAGAAATTTGTATACACATTAAGCAGCAAGAGTTAGAACCAGACATGGAACAATGGACCGGTTCCAAATTGGGATAGGAGTACTTCAAGGCTGTGTATTGTCACTCTGCTTTATTTAACTTCTACACAGAGTACATCATGTGTGATGCTGGGCTGGATGAATCACAAGCTAGAATCAATATTGCTGGAAAAAAAATCAACAAACTCAGATATGCAGATGACCACTCTTATGGCAGAAAGTGAAGAGGAACTACAGAGCCTCTTGATAAAAGTGAAAGAGGAGAGTGAAAAAGCTGGCTTAAAACTCAACATTCAAAAAACTAAGATCACGGCATCTAGTCCCATCACTTCATGTCAAATAGATGGGGAAACAGTGGAAACACTGAAAGACTATTTGGTGTGGCTCCAAAATCACTGCAGATGTTGAAATTAAACTGCAGCCATGAAAATAAAAGATGCTTGCTCCTTGGAAGAAAAGCTATAACAAACCTAGACAGCATATTAAAAACAGAGATATCACATTGCCGACAAAGTTCTGTCTAGTCAAAGTTACGGTTATTTCAGTAGTCTTGTGTAGATGTGAGAGGTGGACTATAAAGAAACCTGACCACTAAAGAATTGATGCTTTCGAAATGTGGTGTTTGAGAAAACTCTTGAGAGTCCCTTGGACTGCAAGGAGATCAAAACAGTCCATCCTAAAAAAATTAGACCTGAAGAGTCATCGGAAGGATGGATGCTGAAGCTGAAACTCCAAAACTTTGGCCACCTCATGCAAAGAACTGACTTTTTGATAAAGACCCTGACACTGGACAAGATTGAAGGCAGGAGGAGAAGGGAACGACAGAGGATGAGATGGTTGGATGGCATTACCAACTCAATGGACATGAGTTTGAACAAGCTTTGGGAGTTGGTAATGCACAGGGAAGCCATGCATGCTGCAGTCCATGAGGTTGCAAAGAGTTCAACACGATTGAAAGACTGAACTGATATAAAAATCTAATGAAATATTTGTGATGGAAGCATAAATTATTTTCCTTTTCTCCCATGGTTCAAATGTTCTAATATAAAATTACATTGATGTATATCATGTACTAATTTTTGTTATTAAAATTAGCTCAAATTAATTAGAGGATTATTTATTTTCTTCAGGTCACATTACTTATCTATTCTTCTTCAGAGTTATACTAAACACCACAATCAGATTAGTTCAGTTCAATTCAGTGGTTCATTTGTGTCCGACTCTTTGTGACCCCATGAATGGCAGCACGCCAGGCATCCCTGTCCATCACGAACTCCCGGAGTTCATTTAAACTCATGTCCATCGAGTCAGTGATGCCATCCAGCCATCTCATCCTCTGTCATCCCCTTATCCTCCTGTCCCCAATCCCTCCCTGCATCAGAGTCATTTCCAATGAGTCAACTCTTCTCATGACGTGGCGAAAGTATTGGAGTTTCAGCTTTAGCATCAGTCCTTCCAAAGAACACCTAGGACTGATCTCTTTTAGAATGGACTGGTTGGATTTCCTTGCAGGGGACTTGCAAGAGTCTTCTCCAACACCACAGTTCATGGGCATCAATTCTTCAGTGCTCAGCTTTCTTCACACATCCATACATGACTACTGGAAAAACCATAGCCTTGACTAGATGGACATTAGTCGGCAAAGTAATGTCTCTGCTTTTGAATATGCTAACTAGGTTGGTCATAACTTTCCTTCCAAGGAGTAAGTGTCTTTTAATTTCATGGCTGCAGTCACCATCTGCAGTGATTTTGAAGCCCAAAAAAATAAAGTCTGACACTGTTTCCACTGTTTCCCCATCTATTTTCCATGAAGTGATGGGACCAGATGCCATGATCTTCTTTTTATGAATGTTGAGCTTTAAGCCAACTTTTTCACTCTCCTCTTTCACTTTCATCA
>SJYQ01000077.1:115393-126877 GCA_006410935.1 Redunca redunca
TGCATTTCGGACTCTTTTGTTGACCATGATGGCTACTCCATTTCTTCTGAGGGATTCCTGCCCACAGTAGTAGATATAATGGTCATCTGAGTTAAATTCACCCTTTCCAGTCCATTTTAGTTCGCTGATTCCTAGAATGTTGACATTCACTCTTGCCATCTCTTGTTTGACCACTTCCAATTGGCCCTGATTCATGGACCTGACATTCCAGGTTCCTATGCAATATTGCTCTTTACAGCATCGGACCTTGCTTCTATCACCAGTCATATCCACAGCTGGGTATTGTTTTTGCTTTGGCTCCATCCCTTCATTCTTTCTGGAGTTATTTCTCCACTGATCTCCAGTAGCATATTGAGCACCTACTGACCTGGAGAGTTCCTCTTTCAGTATCCTATCATTTTGCCTTTTCATACTGTTCATGGGGTTCTCAAGGCAAGAATACTGAAGTGGTTTGCCATTCCCTTCTCCAGTGAACCACATTCTTTCAGACCTCTCCACCAATACCCGCCCATCTTGGGTTGCCCTGAGGGCATGGCTTAGTTTCATTGAGTTCGAAAAGGCTGTGGTCCTAGTGTGATTAGATTGACTAGTTTTCTGTGAGTATGGTTTCAGTGTGTCTGCCCTCTGATGCCCTCTTGCAACACCTATCATCTTACTTGGGTTTCTCTTAACTTGGGTGTGGGGTATCTCTTCACGGCTGCTCCAGCAAAGTGCAGCCGCTGCTCCTTACCTTCAATGAGGGGTATCTCTTCACCACCACCCTTCCTGACTTTCAACGTGGAATAGCTCCTCTTGGCCCTGCTAGTTAATCATCAGGGAAATACAAATCAGAACCATAATGAGCTATCACCTCACACATGTCAGAATGACTATCAATGAAAAGTCTACAAATAATAAATGTTGGTTAGGGTTCTCCAAAGGGGAATCCTCCTACACTGTTGATGGGAATGTACAGCAGTGCATCACTATAAAAAATAGTATGAACATTTCTCACAAAACTAAAAATAAAACTATCATGTGCTGTGTGTGCTAAGTAGCTTCAGTTGTGCCTGACTTTTTGTAACCCTATGGACTGTAGTTCACCAGGCTCCTCTGTCCATGGGATTCCCCAGACAAAAATACTGGAGTGAGTTTCCATGCCCTCCTCCAGGGGAATCTTCCCATCTAGGGATATGACCAAGAAATTCCACTTATGGTTATATGTCTGGAAAAATAAAATAAAATAACATTTTGAAAAGATGCATGCAACCCAATGTTCATAGAAACATTATTTACATTTGCCAAGATAGGGAAGTAACCTAAGTATCCATCATCAGTTGAATGGATAAAGATATGGTGTGTATATATATATATATATATATATATATATATATATATGCAGTGGGCTACTATTCAGCCACAAATAGGATAAAATTTTGTCATTTGTATGTAAGATTGTGGGTGGACTTACAGGGTATTAAGCTAAATGAATATGTCAGAGAAAGGCAAATACTGTTAGATATCACTTATATGAGGAATCTAAAAATATATAACACACCAACGAATATAAGGAAAAGAAACAGACTCACAGATATAGACAACAAACTAGTGGTTACAGTGGAAAGAGGGAAAGAGGGAGGCAAAATATAGGGATAGGAAATTAAGCAGTACAACCTGTTATGTATAAAATAAGCTATATGGATATAATAGTCAACACAGGGACATAGACAATATTTTATAATATTGGAATTACTATATTATATACTTGTAATGTTTATAATATTGCATTTTAACTATACCTTAACTTAAACATGAGAACAGCTTAAGAGATCTGTAGCACAAGATCTAATGTACCAGCATTCACACTACAGAGGTCCCAGAAGGTGGAGAGAGAGAAAAAATGATCAAAAATATAACTAATAAAGTGATGGCTGAAAGCTTCCCAAACCTAAAGAAGGAAACAGAATCCAGGTACAGGAAGTGAAGAATACCAAAGAAATAAGAAACCAAAGAGACATACACCAAGACATAATTAACATGGCAAAATGTAAAGATAATGAGGTGATTAAAGATAGTAAGAGAAAAACAAAAAGTTACAAAGAAAGGAACACCCATAAGGCTATTAGCTGGTATTTCTGCACAAACTTTGCAGGCCAGAAGGGAATGGCATGATATGCTTAAAGTATTGAAATGGAAAAACCTGCCACCTTGATACTCTAACCAGCAAGATTATCATTCAGAATTGAAGGATAAAAGGAGAACATAAGGACAATATTCTAGAATACAAGGATACATCAGTGAACAACCTAGCCTTCACAAATCATTTTCTAGATGTTGTGCAGTGGAGTAGAACTTCTGAGATAATAGAAATGCTCCATGTGGAAAATTCTGAAAGAGAAGGGAATTCCATACCACCTTACCTGCCTCCTGAGAAATCTATATGCAGATCAAGAAGCAACAGTTAGAACTGGACATGGAATAAATGACTGGTTCCAAATTGGGAAAGAAGTGTTTCAAGGCTGTATATTGTCACCCTGCTTATTTAACTTATATGCTGATTACTACATGTGAAATGCCAGGCTGGATGAAGCACAGCTGGAATCAAAATTGCTGTGAGAAATATCAATAAACTCAGATATGCACATGACAACACCCTATGGCAGAAAGCAAAAAAGAACTAAAGAGCCTCTTGATGAAAGTGAAAGAGGAGAGTGCAAAAGCTGGCTTAAAACTCAGCTTTCAAAAAACTAATATCATGGCATCCAACCCCATCATTTCATGGTAAATAGATAGGGAAAGAATGGAAACAGTGACAGACTTTATTTTGGGGGGCTCCAAAATCACTACAGATGGTGACTGAAGCCATGAAATTAAAAGATGCTTGCTCCTTGGAAGAAAAGCTATGACCAACTTAGACAGCATATTAAAAAACAGAGACATTACTTTGTCAACAAATATCTATCTAGTCAAAGCTATGGTTTTTCCAGTAGTCATGTATGAATAAGAGGGTTGAACTATAAAGAAAGCTGAGCGCCGAAAAATTGTTGCATTTGATCTGTGGTGTTGGGTAAGACTCTTGAGAGTCCCTTGGACTGCAAGGAGCTCAAATAAGTCAATACTAAAGGAAATCAGTCCTGAATATTCATTGGAAGGATGGATACTGAAGCTGAAACTCCAATACTTTGGCCACGTGATATGAAGAACTCATCAGTAAAGACCCTGATGGTGGTCAAGATTGAAAGCAAGAGGAGAGGGGATGACAGAGAATGAGAGGGTATGATGGCATCACCGACTTGTTGGACATGAGTTTGAGCAAGCTCCTGGAGTTGGTGTTGGACAGTGAAGCCAGGTATGCTGCAGTCCATGGGGTTACAAAGAGTTGGACATGACTGAGCAACTGAGCTGAACTGATATCTGCACTTCCAGTATAGGTTAGTCACTAACCATATGTGGCTACTGTAGTCAATGTAAAGACTACATTTCTAATTTTATTTAATTACATTTAAATCACCATATGTGATCAGTAGCTTCTGTATTCCACAACATGATCCTATAGTGTTTGTATGTGTGTTTGCAGGGGTGGTGTGGGCATGGAAGAGTTGTCTAAACATGGCATAAGTGATTAAAATGAGCTAGGAAAGAAGAGGTCAGAAGAGACTTCTTCCTTCAGATTCTTTAGTCTCTTTAAAGACTTAAAGTCTGGTTAAAGTGACTCTGAAAACCACAAGATATATGACTCCTTGAAATACATAATTAAGCTGCAAAATGGTCTTTTTACTGATAGGCAATCATATTCATGTCACAATTAATGCCTGCACACCAGTTAATGTCCACATAGGGAAGAGTAATTATAAAAGTCATTAATTAGGGTCTCTTTACTGTTCCATTGTCAAAACTAATTGCCTGGAGTAAGATGTTCTCCCTTGATTAATGGGATTATAAATGCAAGGGCAAATCTGTGGAGTCTACAGTGTGCTTCCCAGGTGAAATACTCAAGTTTCTGGTAACCATTAGCTCCAGGTTACAACCACACGATGTGCTCTGGTTGCTCGGTACAGATCTTAGTGTTAGTTTAGTTCTGTTCAGTTGCTCAGTCGTGTCCGACTCTTTGCAACCCCCTAGACTGCAGCACACCCTGTCCCTCACCAACTCCCGGAGTTTGCTCAAACTCATGTCTGTCGAGTCGATGATGCCACCCTACTCTCTCATTCTCTGTCGTCCCCTTCTCCTCCTGCCCCCAAGCCCCCCCAGCATCAGGGTCTTTACCAGTGAGTCAGTTCTTCACATCAGGTGGCCAAAGTACTGGAGTTTCAGCTTCAGCATCCATCCTTCCAGTGAATATTCAGGACTGATTTCCTTTAGTATTGACTAGTTTGATCTCCTTGCAGTCCAAGGGACTCTCAAGAGTCCTCCAACAGCACAGTTGAAAAGCATCAATCCTTCTGTGCTCAGCTTTCTTTATAATCCAACTCTCACATCCATACATGACTACTGGAAAAACCATTGCTTTGACTAGATAGACCTTGTCAGCAAAGTACTGCCTCTGGTTTTTCATATGCTGTCTAGGTTGGTCACAGTTTTTCTTCCAAGAAGCAAGCATCTTTTAACTTCATGGCTTCAGTCACCATCTGCAGTGATTTTGGAGTTCAAGAAAATAAATCTGTAAAATCTAGGATGCACCTGTTCCCTGGGGCCTTGGGTACTGAGGCGGTGTCTGAACAGCAGCATAGTTCAGCAATAAAGCAGAATGCTCGTCAGTCCTTCTAGTTAATTCACATACCCTCCTTCTGTGCTTCCAAAGCTTGTTCATTCCTCTCTTTAACACTTTACACCAAATCTTTCCTGTATTATAGCGTTTTTTATTCCTCTGTTTCATGTAGCATCTTGAAGATTGAACAGGTATCAAAAACTGCAAATATTTCCCAATCCAGGAATTCAATATAAGCTCATTGAATAAGTGGGTGAATAATGAATAAATAAAGCTCATGAAGAGACAAAAACACATTTGAATGTTGTATTTCTATAATAAAAATGGAAGCTTAGCTACTAACTTCATACAATTTTGTTTTCATCAACATATTNAGTTGTTAGATATGATGTGAGCATATGTATGCTTATTTAATTATATATTTTTTCTACTGTAAAATATGTTTGGATATTACCATAATAAAAATATTAAAGAAAAGTACAAACTAATGTCTTTCTTTCAAAACATTTCAACCAAAAGAGCTGCAATAAATAATGAAACAAAATTTTACTACTTCTCATTCTTAGTGAACTCAGAATAAAGATATCGGTAAAGATATTGTTTCATCTTTATACCAATAAAGATATTGGTAAAGATATTGGATGAAAACAATTTAATTTTATTGTCTGATAGAAATTTATTTTATTGGAACTACTTTTAGAATCACATTGTACAATGAGACATACTTCTAATATGCATGGCTCAGACACCAAGGGACCCAATTTTCTCCAACAATTTTTAAAGATAAAGGAATATTTACTGTGAAAGCTATTTTTAAATGCTAATTTGTTTTAATTAGGAAATTTTTAAGGAATAAACAACATGCACTGGTATATGAGTAGTCAAAAGATTATCAGGTCTTATATCTCCCACATCAAGAACTACAGCTTTCATTTTCTGTGGCTACCTCTCTAGTTTCAGCATTATCCTCCTTAACATGAAAAGTCAGAACATGAGATTAAGGTAGACGACCTAGAAAGTTTACAAAATGGTAAATAATCATAGAATCACTTTGGTACATAGAGATTTTTTTTTTAAAGAGCATTCAGAAGGATGTACTTTTTTCCAAAATTATTGTTATTATAAACAATAATTTTATACATAAAGACTTTAGTGTGTATCATACTAATTATCAACACTTAATTCATCCAAATCAATAATTTCAGTGAAAGGTCTGAATTTATGCACACAGTAGAAATCACTGAAGAGTAATGATTTAGTTAGGAAAAGATTAATGCACCATCTGCATTTCCCCAGGCAAA
The DNA here is from genome assembly GCA_006410935.1 of Redunca redunca. Taxonomy (NCBI): domain Eukaryota; kingdom Metazoa; phylum Chordata; class Mammalia; order Artiodactyla; family Bovidae; genus Redunca; species Redunca redunca. The sequence continues at coordinate 121,382 of SJYQ01000077.1, forward strand.
GGGCCATCTCTGTGTGCCAAGAAATTCAATACTTTTAGATTTGAACTTGTTCAAGTTGATGGCATTTTTTATTGTTGTTTCCAAGTCATTGCATCAAAACCATGTTTAAAGATGGTAGGTCCATGTTACGAAAACAACAGTCAAAATGTACGTCTCCATCCCTACCTTCTTTAATTATGATTCCACTACTTTTATACGGTTTGCTTTCTATTCCTTTTGGGGCCATAACAATTGTGGTAATGTTTCATATACCTTAATTTGTTATACAATGCTCCTTGTGTGAAAGATATGTTCTAACATCCTCTCACTGTCAAGTTACTTCTCATCCACTCTCTCCTCTAACCAAGATTATTTTCTATTTTCAGAGAATGTTGGCACATTAAATTTTCCTACATACTTGAACAAAGAAGTTATAGAAGTCAAGGAGAGTAAAGCTCTTATAATAATATAGGTGGGGTGACACATGTTTGGGTCACAAAGCATTTCCCAACAGGCCTGTAGAGTGATGGTAAGAGATAGGAACAGACAACTAACACCCTCTGTGAAATTCAGGAAGTCTGTCCACAGGAGCTAAAGATGAATATATCAGATTGTACAGCAAAGAAGGACACTTTGAAAAAAGAAAATGGCTATTTGTTCTCTGTGGTAAAGTAAGATAGAATGCATTGTGTATAGGGAAAGGCACATGATTTATTATTGTTGAATTATGAGGTTTGTTGAAGAGAGTTCCTGTCTGAGGAAATTAACTCAGACAGATGACAAGTATCCACTAATAGAGAACATTTTATTATGTAGAGTATAACTGGATTTCAAGTTACATGTGAGAAAATACAATAAATAAATTTAATCAGAAAATTTATATGATTTAAATTTGAATTTAGAAGGAATATTCTTTCTCAATAGTAAGGGANGACAGAATTACCTAGTTCTGAGATGAATAAAACCACAAGAATATGATTCATTTCATTTTTCTCCAGTGTCTCTGTTAAACAGAAATACATAGATTATATAATTGTGTGTGCCCCACTAAGAGAGAATATCCACAACAAAGACCCAATAAGAGGTAAATAAAGAGTCTAAAGATAAAAAAGAAAACTGTGGGGTAAAGAAATATAGATATTAGGTCCTATATATTAAAAGGCCTCATAGATTTCTAGTCGAGATTGATCTTTTTTAAGGCTACATCTTGATAAAATTCCCAAACTGCAAGTATAAAGAGAATATATTATAAATCTACAAACGGAAAGAATCTGCTATGTGCAAAGAAAACCATTTCAACTCACACATCTCATCTGAGAAAATAAATTGAAATGACCCTAATAAAACAGCAAAATAAATAAGCACAGCGATGTTAATAAAGACAAAGATAACTTCAAAGTTAAATTCAATAAGGACATAAGTACTGAAATATCTTTGCAATGGAAAAAATCAGATGGCAATAAAAATGTTAATGCTAGTTTAGAACAAAAATGCAAAATCTAGGAGAGAAAAATTTAGAGAAACAAGAAAGAAAGCGTCCAACATTCTTACTGGGTGGAAAAGAGGTAAAACTAGTAGAGGGCTTGAAGCATGAAAATATTATAAAGGTCTCAATTGTCTTATGGGCTTCCCTCATATAGCTCAGTTGGGAGAGAATCTGCCTGCAGTGTAGGAGACCCGGGTTCGCTTCCTGGGTCAGGAAGATCCCCTGGAGAAGGAAATGGCAACCCACTCCAGTATTCTTGCCTGGAGAATCTCATGGACAGAGGAGCCTGGTGGGCTACAGTCCATGTGGTCGCAAGAACTGGACAAGACTCAGTGACTAAACCACCAAAGATCTTATGAAGCAAATAAAGGAAATGAGAAAAAAGCATATTTCTGGACCAAGTGAAATTTGAAATTTAATTTTCATATATGGGTAAATATTTATATGTTTGATTGTAAATACTGGCAAGAAGGCATTAACAATGAGAAAAAATTGAGAAAAAATCCCAAATTAACATGGGAAACAAAAGGAATAGTTGCAACATTATTGTAACATTTAATACAAGGAAAATAAAAACAATAAAAGTACAATGAACCTTAGATATTAATTTAAGTGGAAGGAATGATATCAAATATACAGGTTATTATCCTGAATTCTCCAAATTAGAAAATTGTTACACTGAGATTTTATTTAAAACTTGAAATAATTGGCTGGTTATTAATTAACATAAATATAAGCATGTGTTATAATATTAATACCAAATCAGATAGATTTTAACATCAAATAATAAAAGAATACAGAGTATATAATAATAATAAAAGCATATAAATAGATGTATATGTATGTGTACACACATGAAGAATGGGAAATAAAAGGTAAGATCTCTTGCACAAATAATTTTGAAGCTAGAAATAATAAAATCTAACCAAAACAAAAGGAAACTACACACACACACACAAAACCTGCAATACATTTCCCAAATTGGATAGGACTAATTATTAGGTTGGTGCAAATGTAATTACAGTTTTGGACCATGAATTTTAAATCATTATAACACGGCTCAAACACATTTTCATCAATCAAAATAGGAACCATTACAATTACATAGCAAAACATATTTTTGCCAATGAGAAATAACATTATCAGTTCAGTTGCTCAGTCATGTCTGACTCTGAGACACAATGGACTGCAGCAGGCCAGGCTTCCCTGTCCATCACCAACTCCCGGAGCTTGCTCAAACTCATGTCCATCGAGTCGGTGATGCCATCCAACCATCTCAGCCTCTGTTGGTCCCTTCTCCTCCTGCCTTCAATCTTTCACAGCATCAGGGTCTTTCCAATGAATCAGTTCTTTGCATCAGGTGGCCAAAGTATTGGAGTTTCAGTTTCAGCACCAGTCCTTCCGATAAATATTCAGGATTGATTTCCTTTAGGATTGACTGGTTTGATTTCCTTGATGTCCAAGGGACTCTCAAGAGTCTTCTCCAACACTGCAGTTCAAAAGCATCAATTCTTCGATGCTCAGCTTTCTTTATAGTCCAACTCTCACATCCATACAAGACTGAAAAAACATAGCTTTGACTAGATGGACCTTTTTTGGCAAAGTAATATCTCTGCTTTTTAATATGCTATCTAAGTTGGTCATAAATTTTCTTCCAAGGACCAAGGGTCTTTTAATTTCATGGCTGCACTCACCATCTGCAGTGATTTTGGAGTCCCAAAAAATAAAGTCTCTCACTGTATCCATTCTTTCCTCATCTATTTGCCATGAAGTGACGGGATCAGATGCCATGATCTTAGTTTTTTGAATGTTGCATTTTAAGCCAGCTTTTTCACTCTCTTCTTTCACTTTCATCAAAAGGCTCTTTAGTTCCTCTTTGCTTTCTGACATAAGGGTGGTGTCATCTGCATATCTGAGGTTATTGATATTTCTCTTGGCAATCATGATTCCAGCTCATGCTTCATCCAGCCTGGCATTTCAAATGATGTAGTCTTCATATAAGTTAAATAAGCAGAGTGACATTATACAGCCTTGATGTGTTCCTTCCCCAATTTGGAACCAGTCCATTGTTCCATGTCCAGTTCTAACTGTTTCTTCTGGACCTGCACACAGATTTCTCAGCACGGAGGTAAGTTGGTCTGGTATTCCTGTCTCTTGAAGAATTTTACAAAGTTTGTTTATTCCTATAGCATGAAAATCTACAAGAGCTTCAAGATTTGAAGAACAGTTGGAAAGCATTTTCTATGTCTTTATGTTTGTGGAAGCGTTTTTCCACAAAAAGTGTGGAGATGCTTGAAGAAGTGTTAGTCAGTTGGTGAGAGGTCAGATGAATATGGTGGATGAGCCAAAACTTTGTAGCCCAATTCATTCAACGTTTGAAGAGTTCCTTGTGTGACATGCAGTTGGGTGTTATTATGAAGAAGAATTGGGCCCTTTCTGTTGACCAATGCCAGCTGCAAGCATTGCAGTTTTCAGAACATATCATTGATATGATGAGAATAATTCTCAGATGTAATGGTTTCAAAGGGATTCAGAAAGCTATAGGGGATCAGACTGCCAGCAGACCACCAAAGAGTGACCATGACTTTTTTGGTGCAAGGTTTGCTTTGACACATGCTTTGGAGTTCTTTCTCAACCCAACCACTGAGCTGGCCATTGCCAGGTGTCATATAAAATTCACTTTTAGTCACATATAACAATCCAATCAAGAAATGGTTCACTGTTGTTGCACAGAATAAGAGAAGACCACACTTCAAAATAAGGATTTTTTTTTTTTCAGTCAGCTCATGAGGCATCCACTTATCAAGCTTTTTCACCTTTCTAATTTGTTTCAATGCTGAATGACTGTAGAATGGTCAATGCTGAGTTATTCAGCAAGTTCCCCAGTAGCTGTAAGAGGATTAGCTTCAATGATTGTTCTCAATTGGTTGTTGTCAACTTCTGATGGCTAGCCATTATATTCCTCATCTTCAAGGCTCTTGTCTCCCTTGCAAAACTTGTTGAACCACCACTGCACTCTACATTCCTAGGTCAAATGCGTTGTTGAGACTGTGAGTTGTCTCTGCTGCTTTATGACCCATTTTGCACTTCAATAAGAAAATCACTCAAATTTGCTTTTTATATAACATCATTTGCATGGTCTAAAATAAATATAAAATAAACAGCAAGTAATAAATGTCTAATAGGATTGAAGATATAGGCCCAAATAAGACTGAAGGCAGAAGGAGGAAACGGCATCAGTGGACGAGATGGCTGGATGACATCACCAGTGCAAAGCTCATGAACTTGGACAACTTTCAGGAGATGGTGAGAGATAGGGAGGCTGAGTGTGCTGCAGTCCATGGGGTCATAAAGAGACATGACTGGAAGGCTGAACAATAACAATAGCAATGACTTTGTGCTCAGTTGTGTCTGATGTTTTGTGAGCCAGTGGACTATAGCCCTCTAGGCTCCTCTGTCCATGGATTTTTCAGGCAAGAATACTGGAGTGGGTTGCCATTTCCTTCTCCAGGGGATTTTCCCAACCCAGGGATCAAACCCGTGTCTTATGTGTCTCCTACATTGGAAGGTGAATTCTTTACTACTGAGCCACCCAGGAAGCCCCAGAAAGTAATGTCATTAGCAAAAAAGTAAGTAAATAAATAAACCAAGAAGTGTGCATTAAGATGATGTATAATGTATCCACAGTTATGTAGAATGTATTCCAATATCAAATGGCAAATTTCAACAATGCAAAAATCACAATTACCTTCATACCAACCTAATACATTTTAAAAAATGTCAAAAATGAAAGAAGATATAATCAAATCCTTGATTTAAAATGTATGTGAAATTTTATATCCCTCAGCCAAAGAATATACATACTTTTTGAGCTACCACAGAACATTTTTAAAAAATAAATATTGTTTTATAGCCATTCAAATTCATCTAGTTAAATAAATGATTTTTTACAGACAATATCTTCCGAGACTATTTCAATAAAATGAGTAAAAAAACTTCAAATTCACTGAATATCAGAAATTAAGACATAG
>SJYQ01000077.1:136600-158743 GCA_006410935.1 Redunca redunca
AGAAGTTATCAGTGCAATAAAATAGGATATCAGTAGTATATTATAACATGACTACAATAAGCAACAAGCAGAGGAAATGTTTGAAAACTCTAAGAATGAAATTTAAATTATTTTATTAGATCTTTGATATGTCATGAATTGTTAATATTGGGAATATGCTCAAAATAACAGTATGTCAGTTATTGTACCCACACTTCAAAGGCACTTTGGGACAATTCCTACAATAGAAATTTTCTTATATACACAATAATAAATGTCTCAATTTTGTGACAGCTTTTATAAATTATTTAGCTATATAAAACCATGCTGTCACTCTCAAAATACCAACATATGAAACATTCTTTTAGTCAAGTGAAGACTTCATTATTCAAGGCCTTGAAATAAATACTTGAAGAATGTATTTTTAAAAGCAGGCATTCGACAAGCAGTTAATTGGTCCTAGAGAGTGTAATGGTTGTCTTCATGAAAAATCAGTCATATTAAAAAGGAATGTCATCAAAAGTTGAAAGCAGTGATCATATAAAAGAAACAGTTATGGGAGAAATTATTATATATAATTATAGTGTCCTGTGCTCATCATTATTTGAGTCACTTTTTCAAAATAGAACTGTTGTTCCATCAAATATTAAAGAAAAGCTACTGGAAAGTTTTCATGGCATATATTTTAAACTCTTATCACTTATTAAAACGATAGCAGTAACAGTTGTTGTCTTCCTCAATAATGTTGGATATGCTAAAAGCATTTGCATAAANACTTATTAAAATGATAGCAGTAACAGTTGTTGTCTTCCTCAATAATGTTGGATATGCTAAAAGCATTTGCATAAATTTAGTAAAGTATTAAGAAAATAGGAAGGTCAAAAAGTTGATGGAATGTTCTACATCTGTACTGTCCAACATGACAGTCGCTTTCAAGACTACTGAAATTTAAGTTAAAATATTAAAATTAAATAACATTAAAAATTCAGCCCCTTGGTTGCATTCCCAACATTAAAATGATCAATAACCACATGTTGCTACAGTCTGCAGTAAAGGTTTCCAACCTCCGGATCTAATGCCTGATGATCTGAGGTGGAGCTGATGTAATAACTATAGATATAAAGTATATATATATATAGAAAATGCACCTTGAATCATCCTAAAACCATCCCCCTCACCCCAGTCCATGGAAAAACCAGCCTCTGGTGCCAATAAGGTTGGGAGCCACTGGTATACAGCATTGGACAGAGCAGATATAAAGCAGATCCATCATTGTAGAATATTTCCATTGGATAGCATCAGATAAGACTTTCCACATATGTTGAGTTTCCAAGTAAAAGTCAATTTGCTTCCATTTTTTCCCTATGAACTTCAGTACACAAAATGAGATGAAATGAAATAACATGATGTCTTCTTAAAGGTGAAACAGTTAAGAGGTTTTCAGTTTCAATGTAATGCCTTTTCAGAAGGCCAGAAGACAAGAAAGCAATGCTAAGCCGAAATCATCAGTGATTTCTAAGTTTTTCACAGTGAAGAGGTAATCAACTATATTAAAAGACTGATATTCAGACTACCAATTACCAGCACTAATTCAGTGATAGATTTAATCTTATGTATTTGAAATGTAGGGATGCATTTATAAAGAACTATTGGAAAGTATCAAAATCACAGCTAACTGTTGAACAATCATCAACAAGAGGATGCTGGAACCCACCAAAAAGATATCCCACATCCAAAGACAAAGAAGAAGCTGCAGTGAGATGGTAGGAGAGGCGCAATCATTATAAAATCAAATCCCATACCTGCCAGGTAGGTGACTCTCCAACTGGAGAACAATGATGTCAAAGAAGTTCTCCCACTGTTGTAAAGGTTCTGAACCCCTTGTCAGGATTCCCAACCTGGGATCTGACAAAGGGATGAGGAATTCCCAGGGAATCTGTCCTTGAAGGCCAGTGGGATTTGATTATAGGATTTCTGGAGGACTGGGGGGAACAGAGACTCCACTCTTGGAGGGCAAAAAACAAAACCTTGTGCACACCAAGACTCAGAGGAAAGGAGCAGTGACTCGGGTAGTGCTGGAGGGTCTCCTGTGAAGGCATGGATGTGCAGGGGCTCAGCACAGAGATGGGGGCACTGGCAGCAGCAGCCTGGAAAAGTGCTACTTGGTGTAAGCCCCCTTGGAATTTGCCATTAACCCTACCATAGAGCCCATTGACCCCAGGACTGGGTCACCTCAGGCCAAACAACCAACATGGAGGGAGTGCAGGCCTATGCATCAGCAGATAACTGGATTAAAGATTTACTGAGCAAAGCCCTGCTCACCAGAGCAAGACCCAGTTTTTCCCACCACCAGTCCATCCCATCAGAAAGCTTACAAAGCCTCTTAGCCTCATCTATCAGAGGGCAGACAGAAGCAAGAAGAAGCACAGTCTCACAGCAGCTAAAGCAAAAACCACGTTACAGAAAGTTCATTAGGATGAAAAATCAGAAAGCTATGTCCCAGATGAAGGGACAAGTTAAAACCCCAGAAAAACAACTAAATGAAGTGGAGATAGGCCTTCCAGGAAAAGAATTCAGAATAATGATAGTGAAGATGATCCAGGATCTTGGTAAAACAATAGGGAAGATGCAAGAAATGTTTACCAAAGAACTAGAACAAAAGAACAAACAAACAGAGATAAATACTGTACTACAAAGAATCAATAGTAGAATAACTGAGGCAGAAAAAGAGATAAATAACCTAGAGGACAGAATGGTGGAAATCACTGCCACAGAACAGAGTATGGAAAAAGAATGAACAAAAATGATGACTAAGAGACCTCTGGGACAACATAAAATATCCCAACATTTGCCTTATAGGGGTCCCAAAAGAAGAAGAGAAAGAGAAAGAACTCCAAAAAATATTTGAAGAGATAATAGCTGAAAACTTCCCTAACATGGGGAAGGAAATAGCCAACCAAGTCCAGGAAGCACAGAGAATCCCAGGCAGAATAAACCCAAGGAAGAACATACTGAGACACATAGTAATCAAATCGACAAAAATTCAAGACAAAGATAAAATATTAGAAGCAACAAGGGAAAAACAACGAATAACATATAAGGGAAGTCCTATCAGGTTTTCAGCTGAGTTCTCAACAGAAACTCTACAAGCCAGAAGGCAATGACATAATATATTAAACGTGATGAAAGGGAAGAACTTACAACCAAGAATACTCTACCCAGAAAGACTCTCATTCAGATTTGAAGGAGAAATCAAAAGCTTTCCAGACAAGCAAAAGTTAAGAGAATTCAGCACCACCAAACAAGCTTGGAACTTTTCTCAGCAGGAAATACAAGAGAAGGAAAAGATATACAGAAAATAAACCCAAAACAATTAAGAAAATGGTAATAGGATAATATATATAAATAATCATCTTAAATGTAATTAGATTAAATGCACCAAACAAAAGACTGACTGGGTGTATGAAAACATGTACCTGTATGCAATTCCACTTGCCACATCACTTTACTTGATCCCCCAAATTGTATGTAATTATTTCATATTGTTAGGTTCATCATGTTCCCATTGGAGCTTGCAGTTGTAACAATCTTTCATTTTTTGCCTGCAATTGATTGTGAAAACTAAATTTTTGTGTGTGAAAAGTGAATAAAACCTTTTACTATTGTGATTATGTAATTATTACTCACTTAATAACATTGTATCATGATTGGTCAACAGAAAAATAATAGAATTCCACATAACCAAAACTACCATATAATTGAAAAATCTGTGCTTGTGTGCTCAGTTGCTTCAGTCATGTCTGACTCTATGGACTATAGCCTGCCACTCTTCTCTGCCCATTGGCTTCTCCAGGCAAGAATCCAATGGATTCTCCAGGCAACCCAGTCCAGTGAGTGGGTTGCCATGTCCTCCTCCAAGGGATCTTCCCAGTCCAGTGATTGAACCTGTGTCTGTTACATCCCTTGCATAAGCATGCAGGTTCTTTACCACTTTGTAAAATCCAGAGGCATATCAGACTTGTCTTGGAATTTTTTGAAAAATATTGCTTTTTTGTTCTCCAGAGCTCCAGGTAGTTTTCTAATGAGCAGCTATGTTTAAAAACAACTGGACTATAGATGATATTTCACTTTTATCTAGTTTGTTTCACTTTTTCTATTTCATATTCAGTGCTCCCATTTCATGTAGTTAATGTTTTCCAATTTCTCCTTCTCTTTATCTTTTTTTGATATTTTTCTCAAGTCTCTGTCAAGCACAGTAGAAAAGCTTTTATAAACACATATAAATAATATGTATAATATATATATACTTTAGAAAACATGAATTTTTGCCTAACTGAAAAATTCATGACATTTTTTCCACTTGTTTGACTTAGTATGAGTAAAATGCTAGATTGTTAATTTAAAAAATAGATATGCAACAGGAAAAAAGGTTTACTGTATCGCACAGGAAACTATAGTCAATGTCACGTAACAATCTATAATGGAAAATAATTTCAAAACTAATATATTTGTATATGTATAACTGCATCAGCTTGCTGTGCACCTGAAACACTGTAAGTCAACTATACTTCAATTAAATATATATATTAAGAAACAAAAGAATTATTGATAGAAGTTCTCTAACTAATGTATTTTACAAGGAAAGACATGGAACAGCAATCACAATGTTTCAGTGATGAAATGAATACTTCTGCAGACAAAAGCAGCTACAATCTGCTTCAGTATTTCTTTACCCCTAGATCAAAACTGCTGTTTAAACATTCTACATCAATCCTGACAACACTTTATATCAACATTCTATATACAGTAGGCCAAAACTTCTAGAGAAAACCACTCTCTAGAGCTGGCCAATCAATTAAGAAATATATAAGCTCTGACCTTTCAGGATTAGGAGAAAAGATAATTTGCTTAAAGTTGACCCTTTAAGCCCTTTGTGACACTTTGACAACTCTAAACCATTCATTCCACTAACCTATTACCATATTCAAGATATTGGAAGTAGTTGAAGAAGCCTCTTATGCACATATGCCCAATATAACATATGAATTCAACACACATAATTTTATTCATCAAAAGAATATCAAAAAACTACTTATCTCATTATAGTTTCATATTTTTAAATATGTAAATCATGTAAGTTTTTTGAGGAGATGCAGCTCTTTTTTATGGGGCTGTGATGCTGAAACATGCTGAATGCTTTTGATCAAAAGTTTTAGAAAATTATTTATTAACATACATAGTGAAAGTGACATTTGTTCAACCATGTCCAACTCTTTGTGACCCCATAGACTATAGCCTGCCAGCTCCTCTATCCATGGATTCCCCAGGCAAGAATACTGGAGTGGATTGCCATTTCCTTATCAAGGGAATCTTCCTGACCCAGGGATCAAACCCAGGTCTTCTGCGTTGCAGGCAGAGTCTTTACTCTCTGAGCCAAAAGGGAAGCCCAATTTATATATGTAAGATATGGAAGCAAAAAATAAATAGATAAAAGGAAGGATGTCTGGAAGTGGGAAAAAGAATAAGAGAGGGGGCAGAAAAGATTGGATATGAATAGTAGCTCCCTATACCCACAGTCAGAGTGGAAATGAAAAGAGTCTTTAGAGTGGTCTCAAATGTACAGACATTTCAAGACCATCCAGAAGATCAGAAATATACTGAAGATGAGAGTTTCAGAGAAAAACTCAACAAGGATCAGAACTACAGGCAGCCAAACACCAAGGGGCAGTGATAGTGGCAGTAAGTGTGAGTGGACACAAGAACAAATTCCAATAGAGAAATAAAGATAGTGGTTTTAGCAAAAGGGATAATCATGCAAGTATCACTGATTTAAAACTATGTAAATCCTCAAACAGTTAACAACATGCTCACAAACTATGTTCCATTAGAAATCATCAACTTTTTCTAATTAGCTGTTGTTAAGACTTGAAAGATTAAAGTCCATGGTGTCCATGGCATGTTTCTGCAATTTACCCTTTGTCAGTTACCAAGTAAATTATTTTTAAACAACCTTTCATATTAATTATTTTTCTTCTCATAGTGCTTCCATCAATTGATGTCCTCATCTTCTATGGCCTTAATTTCTGTGACAACTCAGCATATCCCCAGTTGTTCCTTTTTTTCCCTTAACCACTATTATACCATTAATCTACTCAATCGCACCCAATGGGGGTGAGGGGGGACAGAATGGCTCCATGAGGCCAGTAAGACCTACCAGAACTATCCAACCCTGTTACTGATGCAATATATCTCTCATTCAAATTTTCCATCATAAAGTAGTGATCATCTTGGGATTCTCCAATTACACCAGGCTTAAAATGGGACCCAAGTCTTTTCACATGATATTATATTGACTTGAGACTTTGCTTCTCTTCCCCAGGTTCCAAAAATTATTTATAAAAGAAAGAACAAAATCTACTTCCTTCTTAAACCAACTATAGTGCTATTTACAAGATAGCCTTTCTAAACAAGTATCTTTAACTTTTGGACCAAAGGTCTAAGATGAGGGACTGACTAAGTAAGAGGAATTGCAAATTCATAAGTAAATTAAGAACCACCTACAGACTGCTGAAATAAACATCATGCAAAAAGTATATAAGATTATTATAAATGCATAAATAATTTATGTATATATGTATATAACTTCTGCACAACATAGTCACTTTTACTTAATATTCATAATGCAAAACTGTGCTCTTGCATCTCATCACTTAGAGGTCTTTCATCTAGCTTTTGAAATTACAAAAATGTAAATTCTACTACTATTTAGTGTTTTGTCTTAGTTAAATTTTTGTTTTTAAAACCAGCCCAGTGATTCTGAGATAAAATATTAATGAATGATTTTTTCCTCTATAAATAAAACTTCCATCAATTTTGAGGTTATATGCTTTGGGCAGGATGTGAGGAATTTCTTTTTGGCTTCATATATTAATAGCCCTTAGTCTTTCCATGAAAAATATTTTTTAGGAGAAAAAAGATACCTAACAAGAAACTTGGACCTATAAGATTACATAAAACTTTACTACCCTAAAAAAATAGATTATGAAACTATACTCTTAATATGACTGAGGCAATATTTGTATTCAAATTGATATACTACTATATATTCACACCTATCCATTATTCTTTTTTATTTTAAATCAAATATATGGTTTTATATTTAACTGATCTTACCAAAGCCTGCATGTGCTTTGAGAACCAAAACAAATCACAAAGACATAAACCACTACAAATCCTTCTGAGTGACAAAATTTTACTATTACTACTTTGTTTTTTGTTTTAATATGTTGAGGGCACGTAGATTTGTGAAAGTGACAACTGATAACAGCTGAAATGTTTTATGTGGAAAATAGTTTACAATATATTAACATTTTAATGAGGAAAAGTTAAAGATATAATAACAGATTTCTCTGTCTTCACTATGTGGTTCCTATTTGCCACAAGTTACCAAAACCAAGTGAAATCGCTCAGTCAATCATGTCTGACTCTTTGTGACCCCATGGACAGTAGCCTACACCAGGCTCCTCAGTCCACTGGATTTTCTAGGCAAGAGTACTGTAGTGGGTTGCCATTTCCTTCTCCAAAAGCAATACCCTATTAAATTCTACATGACTGAAGCATCTTTAAAATTCAGATTGTTGACAAAACAACAATAAACACAATATAAATAGAATTTATTTGGAATAAGTTTTTGAAAAGAAAGACTCAATTTTAGCCAAAGTTAAAATCTACACTTAGTTTCAGATACTGGATGCTGGGAAAGATTATGGGCAGGAGGAGAAGCGAGCAGCAGAGGATGAGATGGTTAGATAACATCATTGACTCAATGGACACGAGTTTGCTCAAACTCCAAGAAATAGAGAAGGTCAGGGAAGCCTGGTATGCAGCAGTCCATGGGGTTACAGAGTCGAACATGACTTAGAGACTGAACAACAACTGATCAAAATATAAATTCAGTCCAAAAGAACTAAGAATATTGCTAGTTAGTTTTCAAAATAAATATTTTTATTTAATGATGATTTTAAAAACCTTTCTCTAAGAGTTTCTTTCCCCCATGAAAAAGATAGTATTTTCCTGCAACTTTTCATCAGTATACAAACACAGGCAAAAAAAAAAAAAAATGACATTAACTTGAATGTAAATTAAAGTTAACCTTACTTGTTTAAAAAACAAAAGAATGTTTTCACTCACTTTCTTCTTCTAAAGGTATTTTAGTAAAATACTTACGTAATGACTTAGCAATTATAAGGTAACAAGTGAAAAACTGAGAAAAGAGGACATCATTAATTTTTATATATGAATAATAATTTAGCAGGATGTAAAGATTACAGGAAAATGCTGACAATGATTCTTTTTTTTCCCAAGTATTTGTCTGGCTACCAGAATGTTAAACATGGAATTATTTGCTTTATAACCTAATGTTGAAAAAAAAATCCTAATGTTGAATACCACTACTGGACATATACCCTGAGAAAACCACAACTCTAAAAGATAACATGTACCCCAATGTTCATTGCAACAGTATTTACAATAGCCAGGACATGGAAGCAACCTAGGTACCCATTGGCAGGGGAATGGATAGAGAAGTTGTGCTACGTTTATACAATGCAATATTCAGTTCAGTTCAGTTCAGTTCAGTCGCTCAGTCATGTCCAACTCTTTGTGACCCCATGAACCGCAGCACGCCAGGCCTCCCTGTCCATCACCAACTCCCGGAGTTCACTCAGATTCATGCCCACCAAGTCAGTGATGCCATCCAGCCATCTCATCCTCTGTCGTCCCCTTCTCTTCCTCCCCCCAATCCCTCCTAGCATCAAGGTCTTTTCCAATGAGTCAACTCTTCACATGAGGTGTCCAAAGTACAGGAGTTTCAGCTTTAGCATCATTCCTTCTAAAGAAATCCCAGGGCTGATCTCCTTCAGAATGGACTGGTTGGATCTCCTTGCAGTCCAAGGGACTCTCAAGAGTCTTCTCCAACACCACAACTCAAAAGCATCAATTCTTCAGCGCTCCAGCCTTCTTCACAGTCCAACTCTCTCTCTCTCTCACACACACACACACAAAATTAAGCTAGTTATAACATGCCAAGTAGAGGAACCTAGAGCTTCTTATACAGAATGAAGTAAGTCAGAAAGAGAAAAACAAGCATCATATATTAATGCACGTATGTGGAATCTTAAAAAAAATGAACCTACTAGAAATGGACTTGTGGACATAGTGGTGTAAGGTGAGCGTGGGACTAGTTGAGAAAGCGGCATTGACAGATGTACATTATCATATATATAATAGATAGCTAGTGGGAAGTTGCTAAACAACAGAAGGAGTCCAGCCTCACACCCTGTGATGACCTAGATGGATGGGATGGGGTTAGGGAAGGGAGACTCAGAAGAGAAAGGATATACATATATGATATGACTGATTCACAGTATGGTACTACAGAAACGAAGACAAAATTGTAAAGCAGTTTTTTACCAATTAAAAAATAAAAGGTAAAAAAGATAATTAAAAATATATATGTTGAAAAGATTTTCTAGACAGATGTAAGTTTAATTTAATGTTTCACTCTTTCCTCAGTGTCTGAACTTACACACTATACTTTTATTTCTTCTTCAGCGAAAGTCTAAAGTAAAGCTTTCTGGTCAGCCAGGAAATGTGGTACATAAGAAGGAGAAGGAAGTGTGAGTTGGTAGAGGAGCAATAGAAGAATAAATTTTCTGCCATCTTCAATGTCTAACTGTCAGTGTTGCCTAGATACTACCTCCCAGTCTTCTGAAAGAAAAGATCATGCAAAATCAAGTGTGTAACCTACATATGTCAATCACATATCACTTCTGATCATCTTCTACTGGTTAAAGATTGACTATATGAACACATCTAACTGTAAGGAAGGTGAGATGCTATTTGCCTCTGTGGCTAGGAAGAGGATAAAACAGGTTTATTGAATAGCTGGAAGTTTCTGCCTCCTCCTTACCACATGGAGCTATACTGCAGATTGAATGATAATATAAAGTTTAGTACTCACCATGTAGGGTTAAATCAATGTGTGCTATTACTGCTAATGTCAGCATTACTATTCTGAACTTCATTTTTCATTATAGAGCTTTAAGGTTGTGAAAGAAACTGTATATTGGTTAAATATTTACTCTTTCCCAGAGAGAGTCTGAAAATTTCACTTTTAACTCTATGATAAAACTTTTGTATTTTGATGTAATCAAAAAATAATGAATTTTGGAGTTTTATTAACTACCAACTAAACTTTTATTTTCTTACTTAATATCTGGATAACTACAGATTAACAAATAGTTATTGAATATTTACAAAGAATTCACCTTGTACTGTATTCTAAGAAGATAGATAAAATTGAAATTTTGTTGGATAAATATTAACTAGTGACAATATTTTTAAATGATCCCAATTATAGTGAAAAAATTCAGACAGTGAATATGATCATTGTGACTATATAGTAGTCTATATGGTAGAATGGTTACTGTGCTAGCCCAGGAAAGAAATGATAAGGACTGAACAAACTGAGGCTAAAAAAAAAAGGAAAGAAAGAAAGAAAACACATTGGACCTAACTTTTACATGTGGAATAACAGTATCTGTTTAATAATCAGAGTTTTGAGTACTGAAGAAAATTCAAAGGCATTTTCAAGATTTATCATGTAAAGAAGATGCAATGCTACTTGAGCAGAAAACACAGAAGAAAAAGTAGAATTAGTTTGAAAGGTAATAATTTAATTCCCAAGTGTGCAAATTTGAGTTCCCTGTATGAATTACATTGAAAATGCCTTGTTAGTTATCTGGAAAACAGAAAATGTATAATTAGAGATAAAGATTTCATAATAATTCAGTCCAGTTCGGTTGCTCAGTCATGTCCAACTCTTTGCAGCCCCANTGAGTTCCCTGTATGAATTACATTGAAAATGCCTTGTTAGTTATCTGGAAAACAGAAAATGTATAATTAGAGATAAACATTTCATAATAATTCAGTCCAGTTCGGTTGCTCAGTCATGTCCAACTCTTTGCAGCCCCATGGACTTCAGCACACTAAGCTTCCCTGTCCATCACCAACTCCTGGAGCTTGCTCAAACTCATGTCCATCAAGTCACTGATGCCATCCAACCATCTCATCCCCTGTCGTCCACTTCTCCTCCTGCCTTCAATCTTTCCCAGTATCAGGGTCTTTTCTAGTAAATCAGTTCTTCGCATCAGGTGACCAAAGTATTGGAGCTTCAGCTTCAGCATCAGAATAATTAACAAAAATGAATTACTAGATGAAATTTAATCAGAATAAAAACAAAGAAAGGAACTCTAGGAAATGATGAGGAGGAACTCGTTAGAGGAAAGAGAAGTAAGAGAGCAGTGATGACAGAGAATCAAAGGTTTAGAGACAAAAAGAAGAAAACAATCAACACAATTCTCAGCTACTTTTTTAATATAATTTTTTATTTTGTCACAGATATTTAGAAATGCCAGTTTGCATGAGGACGAAGTCAACTAGAGGTCCAGATTGCAGTTCAGTTCAGTTGTTCAGTGGTGTCTGACTCTTTGTGACCCCATGGACTGCAGCACGCTAGGCCTCCCTGTCCATCAGTTAGTTAAGATTGCAGTTCAGTCGATTCAGTTCAGTTCAGTTGCTCAGTCGTGTTCGACTGTTTGCGACCCCATGAATTGTAGCACGCCAGGTTTCCCTGTCCATCACCAACTCCCAGGGTTCACTCAGACTCACGTCCATCGAGTCGGTGCATCCAGCCATCTCATCCTCTTGTCATCCCCTTTACCTCCTACCCCCAATCCCTCCCAGCATCAGTCTTTTCTAATGAGTCAACTCTTCACATGAGATGGCCAAAGTACTGGAGTTTCAGCTTTAGCATCATTCCTTCCAAAGAACACTCAGGACTGATCTTTAGAATGGACTGTTTGGATCTCCTTGCAGTCCAAGGGACTCTCAAGAGTCTTCTCCAACACAACAGTTCAAAAGCATCAATTCTTTGGGGCTCAGCCTTCTTCACAGTCCAAATCTCACATCCATACATGACTACTGGAAAAACCATAGCCTTGACTAAACGGACCTTTGTTGGCAAAAAATTGCAGTTAGTTAAGAAATAAAAGAGGTTAGAGAAAATGGATACTGTAACTGCAAACAAATCATTCAGAATCATTCTTGAGGTAACATAACAAGAAGACAGGCCAGAGATTTTTATTTTTAGGATAGAGGACACCTCAATATGTTTGAAAATTCAGATAAAGGAAGCCAGTGGGAAAGAGATTTATATTATTAATAGAAAAAAAAGACATTGTGAAAAGCATAAGCTTTAAGAGAAGCTGAAATACTGCTTCTACTAAGACTAAGTGAAGTTAAGAACATTCCATGGTGAATGAAAGGGAAAATAAGGAAACCATGGTTCTTTGTTTCTCACTGAATAATAAAGAAAAGAAATGTGTGGATGGTAAAAAGAGTGAATGTCAAGGTACCTGTTTTATATATACATCGATTCAAAAGGTATTCCTAGAATGCAAAGTTCTAAACAGCAAAATAGGTGCTGGAAACAAAACTGGGTCTGGCAAAGCAAGGCCAAGATCCATAGAATTCCTTTCCTAAGGTTTAAGTGATGAGTTTACAAGCTGAAAGTGAGAATCTTTTGAAAGTCAGAAAGGTATAAGGGTAGAATGGTGGGAAAGAATGGAACAATAGAATGAGCTAAGGCAGTGGAGAACCAGAGGATTTGGACCATTCCAACTGGTCCCTTGTGAGATTAGAGGGAAACTAAAAGCCTCAGGTTGAAATGTTCCATGGGTACCAATGCTGTAGGGACAAAAACATTTACCAGTATATTCATGGAGGTAGATATAAGTTAAGGAATTTAAGAAATTTTCTTCAGAGTTGGAACAAAGGTTGTAATTAGTTTTAATGATAATATTAGGTCACTTGGAGTCAGAAGATAAACAAAAAAGATTTTGTTTTTGTTCAGTCGCTCAATGGTGTCCGACTTTTTGGAACCCAATTGACTGCAGCAGGACAGGCTTCTCATCTTTCACCATCTCCCAGAGCTTGCTCAAACTCATGCCCATTGAGTTGGTGATACCATCTCATCAACCATCTCATCTTCTGTCCCCTTCTTCTCCTGCCTTCTATCTTTCCCAGCATCAGGGTCTTTTCTAATGAATCAGTTTCTCACATCAGGTGGTCAAAATATGAAAAGGCATAAACAAAAAGGATATGGGGGGTAATTGGACCACATTTGGATTGGACCACCATATGGATCTTGGCCTTGCTTTGCCAGCCCATTTTGTTTCCAGCACCTATTTTAGTGATTGAAACTTTGCATTCATTTTGAATCAATGAAGTAAAATAGGTGGTCCTTTCTATTTTCTATTTGGCATCTGGATATTAAGGTGTGATATTGCCATTAATTCCACTCCCAGTGCTGTTTTGGCCCATTGATCAGTTTTGAGCTCCAGTAGCAAGACATGTGCACTATATTGCCACCAGAATGGCAATGGAGCCATAAACATAGTAAAAAGGTCAAGATTTCCCTATCCATTAGGGAAATTCCTTATCTTATCAGAGTTGTGATTATCAGCCCAAGGAGTAGTAATTCAATAATTTACTCTGCTGCACTTAGGCTTTTGTTGGCCCAAGTTCACCCAGAATATTCTGTGGGTCACATATCTCAAGGAGACTCTTGAAACTTAAGAAGTAATGTTCATATTATAAAATTTTAAAAAGGAAGAAAGATAGGATGATAAGAAGGGGAAAGTAAAGGAATCAAGGAGGATGGATGTAAAATGGAATTCTTTATCTTAGTATGTTGCTGCTGCTGCTGCTAAGTCACGTCAGTCGTGTCTGACTCTGTGTGACCCCATAGATGGCAGCCTACCAGGCTCCCCCATCCCTGGGATTCTCCAGGCAAGAACACTGGAGTGGGTTGCCATTTCCTTCTCCAATGCATGAGAGTGAAAAGTGAAAGGGAAGTCGCTCAGTCGTGTCCGACTATACGCAACCTCATGGACTGCAGCCCACCAGGTTCCTCCATCCGTGGGATTTTCAAGGCAAGAGTACTGGAGTGGGGTGCCATTGCCTTCTCCCTATCTTAGTATACATGTCATTAAATTTAAAAACACTACTACACAATAATAACAACGTTGTGTTAGTTTCTTAGGGCTGTTGTAATGAATTTTCACAAACCATGTGGATTAAAACAGAAAGTTAAATCTCAAATTCCTGGAGTCCAGACTTCCAAAATCCGTGTGTCATCAGGGCCATGATCTTTCTGAAGGCCCTAGAAAAGTATCTTTCTTTGCCTCTCCCTAGATTTTGGTGGTTGCCTATAATTGTATAGCTACAGCATGCCAACTTCTGCCTCTCTCTTCAGGTGACCATCTTCCTTCTCCATAACTCTATGTCTCTGTCTCCTAATGTCTCTCCTCTTCATCTCATAAGGACAGTAGTCACTGAATGCTTGACCAGCCCCAACCCAATGTGACCCCATCTTAACTTGATTGCATACACAAAGATTCTATTTCTGAATAAGATCACATTCACAGGAACCATGATATAGGACTTGAACATAGCTTTTGAGGGGACATAATTACTGCTGCTATAATAAACATTTACCAAAGGAAAAATGGTTCTGTCTTAAATTATTTCAAGTTCTGAAATAACTAAACTATCATTTCCTCCTAGTCTTTTCTCAATAACTTAATTTTTCATCTACAAATTGAGGACAAATAGTTTCTACCTTCTCAAATTACTGTGAGGATTAAGTTTATTAAAGATGTCTAGTGCTTAGAATAGGGCCTGGCTATAGTAAGCACTTTATAGGTGTGAGATGGGCAGCCTTGAAACACCTGCTACCCTCTCCACCCCCCGCCCCTCCAACAATGATCCTGCCAAGCTTCACCCTGAAGAAATGAAAAGATTAGTTAAATCTCATTGTTCACACAGTATGGGAAAGAGCCAATCTATTAGAGAGACAGCACTAATTAAAGTATTTTTATCATGTTTCCCCTATTGTTTCTGCAACTTACTCTATAATTGGACAATTTACTCTATTAGACAATGACCTTGGGCATTGTGGTTGGTTTTAGCAGCCCATTCTCAGTCAATTTCTAACAGAAACAGGTGAACTCTCTTAATTGGTATGCCTGGGGAGAAATATAAACATGTCAAATGAATAAGCATCAGGTAATAGGCAGTGTTGGATGACATCCACTTTCTCCTCTGCCAACTACCTTTCAGGTAACTTGGTAACAAAGCAGGACAACTTTTCCTTTTGTCTACAGAGGCAAGATTAGCTCATTTAGAAGGTATAATAGGGAAGGAAGGCAGCATAAAGTGAGCAGGATAGACCAGCAGCATCAATTCTCACCTAGCAAGTGCTACTAATAGACAAACCAAGGTTGTAGAAAACAATAGATGTGCCACTTTAAGATATATTTTAGTCTCATATGTCAGTCAAGTCTCTTTATTCATGTATAATTATTACAGAAATAAATGCACTGAATCTCTACCCAGTCATCAGCCCAGTTAATTGATAGTTATTTTGCAAAGACTCAAGTTGAAAAAACATTATTATATGCTCAAGTTAGACTATCACCTTAACCTGTTCTGTGTATTTCTTTGTTGTTTAAAGAAAAAATAATGATTCATCCACTAATTTATGATGCTAAAGATCTGTCTAACCTAACAGTGAATCTCAAAATTATGAATAATCCCCTTTTCTACCAAAGCTTCGCTGTGTAAAAAGAATTGATCAGGGGGCTGTAATAAACAGAGTGGATTTTAGTCCCATGTCATTTGATGTGAGTNAAAAAATAATAATTCATCCACTAATTTATGATGCTAAAGATCTGTCTAACCTAACAGTGAATCTCAAAATTATGAATAATCCCCTTTTCTACTAAAGCTTCGCTGTGTAAAAAGAATTGATCAGGGGGCTGTAATAAACAGAGTGGATTTTAGTCCCATGTCATTTGATGTGAGTTTGACAATGTGCCATATAATCCATTGATAGCAGCCAAATATTTGAATCCTTTATTTTCACACATGATCTAGGGAGATAGTGAGGGAGAAGAAGGAGGCAAGAATTAGTCCCACTATTTTAGCTAAGAAAATTGATATGTTCCAGCCTGTCTTGCTCTATTAACACACACACATATATATGTATGTACATTAAAAATAATTTAAAATTCTCTAATTTTTTGTTTAGATAGCATTTTAATCAAAGACATTTAGATGAGTATTCCTCAAACCTCTTGGCTTATTAGCATCACCTGGAGTCATTGTAAAACCTTGTCAAATCTAAACTGGACCTAGACCAATTAGGTTAGAGTTTGATAGGATAGGAGTTGGGACTGCTAGTCTTCCTGGAAGTATTCTTCCTGAAGTAGCTGTGAACCACTGACTGTCATGGCTAGAGTTTCATGTTTTAGGTGCTTCCTCTTGTTCATCTTCCAAATCTGATCCTTGTTATTTCCCCAGTTTGCAGAAATCACTACTCAATGTTAATAAGGTTCTTACAATGAGAAAGCACTTTTGCTTCTTTATTTGCCCTTTCCTTCCCTTTGGAATTTCTAGTATCTGGTTGTGTGGGTATTAACTTCCTGACCTTTCTAAGGCATAACCACATTAGGTTAGTTCTATGATAGCATCAATAACAAAAGTGCCTATTAAGGATCCTATTTCTGTGTAATTGTCTAGAAAACAATAAAAATATATATTAATGCTCTTTATAATTCTGCACTGATAATAATTTAAATATAACCATAACACATAAGCTTTAAAAAAGCTTCAGTCTACATTCACATTAGGAGCAGCTCAGGTTTTCTAGTCATAATTGTACCAATTTTTCCTAAAGTATATCCCTTTTTGTTGCTTAAATAGCCCTTTAGATAGCAGATTGCTGCTCTAAAAGTCAGATGACTGCATATCTTTTAAGAATTGTGAGCAGTTTGGCAATTTCATAAGGCCCAGACAACTCAGCAACCTCAAACTCAAGAGAATTGTGTATTAGTCTGTTTCTAAAAGGACAATGGCCTGAGGTGTAGTGTGCATTATAACTAAAATGAACTCCTAGAGCAGTGTAATTTCAATATTTATATATTTATTTCCATACCAAAATGGGGGGAAAAAAACCCTATGTTTGTAGCCAATAGCAACACATATATTTCTCACATTATTGTTTCCAAGATGTCCCAAACAATGCTATTTTCAAGAAAGCATTCATTTGCAAATCTGTCAGACTTTGTTATCTATTTCCAAGATATTCTTTAATCTTTAGAGCTGGAAGGCCAGTATACTTATTATGACAATATTATCTGTCTGATGAGTATTGTGAAAAAAATAAAATAAATCAATATGCACATTGCAATTTGAAATAAAGTAGTGTAAACTTTAAAGGGATTTACTGATAGTTTAACCATCCATACTACAATACAAATTTACCACGAAGTGAAGACCACATCTACAGATAACTTCATTTTGTGGCACTTCCCCAGATCTGAGTATTGATTTGATTTTTCTTATGTATTACATTTTTATAATAGATTTATAGAAGCAATTGTACAGGTGACCCTACAGACCAGTTGTTAAATTTATGAGTAGCTATTTAGGATCAACAATCATTAAGTCAATTTTATTCTATTCTGTTTCTCATTAGTGCATATGTTCTGTCATGATGGGGTTTCTGTTTGTTTGTTTCAGGATTTTCTAACCCATTTGAGAGACCAGTTTAAATGGTCTATCATTCCATACACTATCAACTTTCAATCAAGGCCTTCCATGGCAAACACAATGTTGCTTCCAGGCAAAAGAACAACAAATGGTTACATTTATCATTGGTAAATTACCTGGCAGAGGTCATTCACACACTGACTAAAAGAGTGGGGTGATTTCCATCTCAACTCACCATAGAAGGCAGGATTTGAATAGGATTTAGTTGTGAGCACAGGAAGAAAAAGCCAGCAAAAACTAAAAACTTCTGGATATTTAACTCAACTGAGTTTCTTATTATGAAGCCTGTCCTGCCTGTCAGCCAATAAATATGTATTAGATACCCACAACTTCCCCAAAGTAATTAAAAATTAAACAGATTTCTTCATCTCCTGGGCCTACAGTTCACCATAAAATCATAATCATCAAAATTCATTCTTACTCACTTGGTTCTCTGATATATTCAACTCAATCTCATGAATATTTATAGCACGCTGCTTTCTACTGTCAGAAAGTTTACAGTCTTGTGTGAAGGATAATGTAAGCACATATAACTAGCTACCCAAGTGAGCCAAGTGCCATGAGACAGGCATGAATGAAGAACTATGGTTCACAGTACAGGCAGTGATTCTCTTTACCAGAAGCCCATATGCCAAAATAACTACCAATGTATCAATAAGTCAGCAGAATTTTAAAATGTAATTCAGGATATGTAAATACACAGAGAATGCCTACAAGATGGTGAGATGACCTCATTTATGACAACCATGACATAAAACATATCCTTCTTTGAGTCATAAAGGATAACTGACACCAGACTAGCCCTCCTTCTCTAAACAATGCAAAGTTGAATAGAATAGACAAATTCAACAGTGTTTTAAGGTATGAGACTACAGGCACCAGAGAACTGAGTGAATGAAAGTGGCTAAAGGGAGTTTACTCTCACTTCATAGTTCTGTCTGGAAGTACTTTGTACACCAAGCACGAGGTACAGGATAAGGAAGTGCAAACAGAGAAAGGTAGTCTCACTGAGTTGAGAAGACAGATAAAGAGGTAGCTATACAGAAAAAGAACTTCACAAATCTCCAAAAACTTCCCCTTGCATCAACATCAGAATAGCAAACTATGTGAAACAGATCATGATGACTAGAAGTGTTTGATTTCTTCATAGACATATGGATTACATAACTATGTTAAATCTCACCAAATTCTATCCTTGAGATTGATGCATTTTACTTTCTGTAAAATATGTCTCAATTAAAAAAAAATACAGTGACAAGACTTCACTCACCTTTTAATGAGAGCACTCTGGTTACTTTGCTCAAATTTAATCTTGTGGGGACAGATGGAAGCAGCGAGAAGAGGTAAAAGCCTATTGTGGTAAGTCGATGAGATATCACTTGACCTGGACCAAGTTGTTATCAGTGGATTGTTACAGTTCCAAATATATTTTGAATCTAACATTGTAGATTTACTAATGAATTAGAAAGAGTGGGAAACAAAGAAGTCAAGAATGGCTCCAAGTTTTGGCCTGAGCAAATAAAACAAAGAATGAAATAAACACGTACTGATAGGGGGAAGAATATAGGTGAACCACGTTGAAGTGAAAAATCAGGAATTCAGTTTTAAATGAGTTATAAATGTTGGCTGAAATCACCAGCATATAGGTAAAGAAGAAAACCATTCATGGTGATCCCTGGAATCCCCTCACAATGAAAAGATGTGAAGCTGGGAAGAAGCCGGGGTTGGGGCATGGGGGTGGGAAATAGGATGAAGAGGTGAGTGAAGCATGATAAAATTCAGGAGAATGGGATGTCCTGGTAGCTGTGTTAATTATATATTTTGTTGTCCAGAGGTCAACTTCTCCTTATCAACTAGATCCTTAGACTTTAAAACACATTCCAAACTCTTCTAGTAAAAAAAAACAAAACAAACACCACCATCAAACCCATTCTCTACAGCTATAAACCTACTTATTTTGTTGCCAAAGTCAAAGTTTTAGGAAGAGTTGTCTCTTCTTCCACTCTTTCCATTCACTCTTCAACTCTTTCCAAATGGGGTTCAACTTCTCATGCTTTGAGGAAAGATCTCACTAATATCAGCAATACAATATCTCCCTAATGTCACCAAAAGTTCTAAATCCAAATTTTAGATTTTCCCCTATATCTGATCTTAACCTCTCATGAAAATTTGATATCTTCCACTATAATTTTCAAGAATCACACCCTTCTGTTTTTTCCTCTCCCTTTTTGCCTTCTTTAGACATTTTGGCCTCATCTAGCCTTTAAGTGTTGAAGTATCTCAACACTCAGTCATGAGCTCTTTAATCAATCTTTAAATTTTATCCTTAAGCAATCTCTTTAGTGACAGATGGCATAACAGAAGTTTAAAATTATGAATGTATTTTCCAACTAGGTTGGGTTCAAATCTTAGCTCTGACACTCACTAGCTTTGCAATTATTAAAGACATTAACTTCTTTTTGTCTGTTTTCCTACTCATTTTAAACAGAAAAATTTTCAGTGTCCTTGCCTGGAAAATTCCATGGGCAGAGGAGCAGAGTCCAACGCAAATGAGTAACTGAACACACACACACATTAAGGTACTTATCTCACAGACATAATGATATCACTAGGGTAAAATAAGCCCATATTTGTATACCACTGACACAAATACCGGAGAAGGCAATGGAACCCCACTCCAGTACTCTTGCCTGGAAAATCTCTGGATGGAGGAGCCTGGTGGGCTGCAGTCCATGGGGTTGTGAAGAGTCGGACACAACTGAGCGACTTCACTTTCACTTTTTACTTTCATGCATTGGAGAAGGAAATGGCAACCCACTCCAGTGTTCTTGCCTTGAGAATCCCAGGGACAGGGGAGCCTGGAGGGCTGCTGTCTATGGGGTCGCACAAAGTCGGACACGACTGAAGCAATTTAGCAGCAGCAGCAGCAACACAAATACCAGACCATCTGACCTGCCTCTTGAGATACCTATATGCAGGTCAGGAAGCAACAGTTAGAACTGGACATGGAGCAAATACTGGTTCCAAATAGGAAAAGGGCTACATCAAGGCTGTACATTGTCACCCTGCTTATTTAACTTATATGCAGAGTCAGTTCAGTTCAGTCCCTCAGTCGTGTAAGACTCTATGTGACCCCATGAACTGCAACACGCCAGGCCTCCCTGTCCATCACCAACTCCCGGAGTTCATTCAGACTCAGGTCCATTGAGTCAGTGATGCCATCCAGCCATCTCATCCTCTATCATCCCCTTCTCCTCCTGCCCCCAATCCCTCCCAGCATCAGATTCTTTTCCAATAATTGGAATATTGATATTTCTCCTGGCAATCTTGATTCCAGCTTGTGCTTCTTCCAGCCCAGCGTTTCTCATGGTGTACTCTGCAAAGAAGTTAAATAAGCAGGGTGACAATATACAGCCTTGACATACTCCTTTTCCTATTTGGAACCAGTCTGTTGTTCCATGTCCAGTCCTGACTGTTGCTTCCTGACCTGCATACAGATTTCTCAAGAGGCAGGTCAGGTGGCCTGTTGGTCAGGAGGCATGAGGTGGCCAAAGTACTGGAGTTTCAGCTTCACCGTCATTCCCGCCAAAGAAATCCCAGGGCTGATCGCCTTCAAAATGGACTGGTTGGATCTCCCTGCAAACCAAGGGACTCTCAAGAGTCTTCTCTAATACCACAGTTCAAAAGCATCAATTCTTCGGCACTCAGCTTTCTCCACAGTCCAACTCTCACATCCATACATGACCACTGGAAAAACTATAGCCTTGACTAGACGGACCTTTTTTGGCAAAGTAATGTCTCTGCTTTTCAACATGCTATCTAGGTTGCTCATAACTTTTCTTCCAAGGAGTAAGCGTCTTTTAATTTCATGGCTGCAGTTACCATCTGCAGTGATTTTGGAGCCTAAAAAAATAGTCTGACACTGTTTCCACTGTTTCCTCATCTATTGCTCATGAAGTGATGGGACCAGATGCCATGATCTTCGTTTTCTGAATGTTGAGCTTTAAGCCAATTTTTTACTCTCCTCTTTCACTTTCATCAAGAGGCTTTTGAGTTCCTCTTCACTTTCTGCCATAAGGGTGATATCACTTGCATATCTGAGGTTATTGATATTTCTCCTGGCAATCTTGATTCCAGCTTGTGCTTCTTCCAGCCCAGCATTTCTCATGGTGTACTCTGCAAAGAAGTTAAAGAAGCAGGGTGACAGTATACAGCCTTGACATACTCCTTTTCCTATTTGGAACCAGTCTGTTGTTCCATGTCCAGTTCTCACTGTTGCTTCCTGACCTGCATACAGATTTCTCAAGAGGCAGGTCAGGTGGTCTGGTATTCCCATCTCTCTCAGAATTTTCCACAGTTTATTGTGATCCACACAGTCAAAGGCTTTGGCATAGTCAATAAAGCAGAAATAGATGTTTTTCTGGAACT
>SJYQ01000077.1:159482-183406 GCA_006410935.1 Redunca redunca
ATTGTGATTTTGATTTCTCAAAGGTATCTCAAACTCAATATGATCAAAACAGAATTTATGATCTATTCCTCAAAGCTTGTTTTTTCAGGTTTCCCCATTCCAAAGAATGACATTACAGCTCAGAAACTAGGCAATACCTTAACATTATCCTTTCCCTCACCACAACCTTCATATTTGTAATCAGCGCTTCCCCATGTGTTAATTATAGTCTTCACATATTACGTGCATCTATCTCCTTTTCAAAAAGGTTTGCACCCACTAGCCTATTCTATGGAGAAGGCAATGGCACCCCACTCCAGTACTCTTGCCTGGAAAATCCCATGGATGGAGGAGCCTGGTGGGCTGCAGTCCATGGGGTCTCGAAGAGTCGGACACGACTGACTGAGCGACTTCACTTTCACTTTTCACCTTCATGCATTGGAGAAGGAAATGGCAACCCACTCCAGTGTTCTTGCCTGGAGAATCCCAGGGATGGGGAAGCCTGGTGAGCTGCCGTCTATGGGGTCACACAGAGTCGGACATGACTGAAGCGACTTAGCAGCAGCACCACCAGCAGCCTAGTCTATTATACCTTTGTATCTACTTTCATTTACTAAAAATATATTTTTTTCAGTCTTAAGAAATCCTTAATTAAGATTTATAAAGCAGAAATTAGAGTTAAACAAAGAACAAACCCATAAATATTCTCTTATTAAAAATCACCTGAACTCCTTAGCAATTCCCAGACTTTCCCTTCTACAAATTATCAGGAAATATATGAGCTGGAGGCCAACATTCAAGGGCTAATAGATGATTATCTTTGTCTGACAAATATCTAGAAACAATTCAAGACCCAACTACCTTTACCAGTCCCCAGGCCAGAATATTGAAACAAACCCAATAACTTCTTATTTTGAGACTATGTATTTATTGTTTCTTCAGTTCTCCATGCTACGCCAGAACAATCTTCTGTTTATGTCCCCCAAGCTCAGCTTAAAAGACCCCCTTAGTTGATTGTGATTCAGGGAAAAGATCCAAATTCCTAACATGGCTTACCAAGCCCCCATGGCTGATTTCTTCATGGTCTTATCTTTATCAATATCTTAATTTTTAGTATATCTGTTCCTTTCAGTAAGTTCTTTTAAAAAACACAAGCTTCCTTCTGCAACAGAGGATTTGTTCAAGCCCTTTTCTCCTTATTCCACTTATTTAATTCTTACTCTGAACTCAGAGTTCAGTTCAAAAATCATTTTCTTAAGGATTTTCCTGTCTCCAGGTTTGGTAAAATCTGTTGTTCATGCAGATTTATCACTGTATACTTTTTCTTACTTTATGTATCATTGAGATAATTTTACATTTTTTAATAATACCTCGGTTAGTGAAAAATTCCATGAGTATAAAAATAGTGTCTAGATATGCTTATCATTGCAAGCCTAGTATTGTTTAAGTTGATCCATAAACAGTAGGTGGGGTAGGGACATTGATCCTCCACATAGTCAAAAATCTGTGCATAAATTTTTAACTCCCAGAAATTTAATTACTAAAAGCCTACTGTTTACCACATTTTACAGGTATTATAAACAGTTGATTAACACATACTTTGTATGTTATATATCTGTTATTTTACAAGAAGGTAAACTAAATGAAATGACAACCCACTCCAGTATTCTTGCCTAGAAAATCCCATGAACAGATGACCTAGTGGGCTACACAGTCCATGGAGTCAGAGTCAGACATAACTGAAGCAACTCAGCATACACACTTTCATGGTGCTATTTACTACTTATTAAGTGGAAGTGGATCATCATAAAAGTCTTCATCCTCATTTTTTTTGCCTTGAATAGACCAAAGAGGAGGAAGAGGTGGAGTTGGTTTTGCTGTCTCAGGGGTGGCAGAGGCAGAGAAAGTGGAAGAAACGGGGAGACAAGAGAGATAGGCATACTTGTTGCCCCCGGTAACTCAGCTGATAAATAATCTGCCTGCAAACAGATCATTTGCAGGAGATCTGGGTTTGATCCCTGGGTTGGGATGATCCCCTGGAGAGGGAAACAACTAGCCAGACCAGGATTCTGGCCTGGAGAATTCCATGGACTAAACAGTCCATGGTGTCACAGAGTCAGACATGACTGAGTGACTTTCACTTTACAGAAATATATCATAATTTCTGTCTGACTGTTTTGCTTTTTCGTATCTTTAAAAATGTTCCTAAAGTGTACCAATCTTCCTTCCACCACTTGTTTTTGTTTCAGTGCCAATATCATAGAAGGGTTCATTTCATGAAAGAAGTCAAAATCAGTCTTCAATAACTGGAACCCTCTGACAGATTGTCTAGTGTTGGCTTGTTTTCTGGTGCTGCCTTTTCCACATCTTTTTTTTTTTTTTAATTATTACTTTTTTAATAGAAATAAATGAATCAGAGAGGAAAAAAGAAAAATGAATTAAAAGAAATGAGGACAATCTCACATCTGCTTCATCATTGGGCACTAGTTCGGAAACACTCATCTTCACCAAATCATCTTCTGTTAATTCCTCTGATGTGGTGTCTGTTAACTCTTGATTTTCTCAAGATTCAAATTTTGAAACCCTTTACTCCCCACCTTTCTGCCATATCCACCATCTCTTTCATGATTTCCTTAATTACCCCTGTTGTAAATCCTATAAAGTCATGTACAACCTCTGGACACAGTTTTCTCCAGTAGGAACTTATTGTTGCAGGTTTGATGGATTTCATGGCATATGCTGCTGCTGCTAAGTAGCTTCAGTTGTGTCCAACTCTGTGCGACCCAGAGACGGCAGCCCACCAGGCTCCCCATCCCTGGGATTCTCCAGGCAAGAACACTGGAGTGGGTTGCCATTTCCTTCTTATATTCATGGCATATGTATGTGTGTGTGTGTGTGTGTGTATGAAATAATGGCATCTTCAATAGTGTAATCCTTCCAGATTTCCATGATTTTGTCTATCCGGTTCTCTTTTATACCTTGACAATCCTTTCTATGGAGTAAAGTGTGTAATGAACCTCAAAGACACTTATGATCCCTTGATCTAGAGTCTGAAATTAGATATGTTGCTTTCATGACCATGTAGACCACTTTGATGCCTTTGTTATTAAAATTAATGATATTCTGTGTGGCCAGGGGCATTGTCCATTATCAAAAGAATCTTAAAAGGCAGGCTATTACTGGTAAGCTTCTTCTTGACTTCAGGGACAAAGCATCAATGGAAACAGTCCAGGAAAAGATTCTTGCTGCCTAGGTCTCTACGTTGTACCACTGAAGGGCTGGCAGCCAGTGTTTATCTTTTCCCTTGAGGCTCAGGGATTAACACCTGTGTAGATAAGGGCAGTCAGATCGTATATCTGACTGCATTTGCACAAGACAGTGAGTTGGTCTAACCCTTTCTGGTTAACTCAGTGGTGCTCACTTCTCTTCCTTACTAATAAATATCCTCTGTGACATTTTTTTTTTTTTTTTCCAGAACAGGGCACTTTTGTCTGCATTAAATCTTGTTCAGTCAGATATCTTTTCTCCTCCATGATTCTCTTCATGGTACTTGGGAATTCATCTGTTCCCTCTTGGTTGTCAAAAGCTGCTTCTCCTCTTATCATGACATCTTTAAGATAAACTTCTTCCTAATATTATCAAACCATCCTTTGCTGGCATTCATTTCTCCAGCTTTAGACCCTTCACTTCCTTTTAATTTTAGTTGTCATATAAGGACTTTGTGTGTGTGTGTGTGTGTGTGTGCAGCTCAGTCATTTCCAGCTCTTTGCAACCCCAAGAACTGTATGGACTGTAGTCCACCAGGTTCCTCTGTCTATAGAATTTTCTAGGCGAGAATTACTGGAGTGGGTTGCCATTTCCTTCTCCAGGGGATCTTCCCAAACCAGGGATCAAACTTGCATCTCTTGCTTCTCTGGCACTGGCAGGCAGGTTCTTTACACTAGCACCACCTGGGAAGCCTATATAAAGACTTATTAGAGTGTATATTGTCTGACTTTCTCAAAACAAGACTAAATCCACATAAATTAAAGTACATTTTCAATGTAAGATAACAAGGTATTTCACCAGAAGCTCAAGGTTTCTGTACCTATCAGTAGAGCTCCATTGGTGGCTTCATAAATTCCTTTTTCTTTTGTTTTAAATCATCCTTGCACTGGATTCACTTATCTTGAGATAGCTGGCAACCACAGCTATCAACTCAATCTGGTACATATCTGGTGCCAGAACTCAATCTCTGGTACATATCAAATACTTCAACTTTTTTCTTACACTGTTACAACATTACTTTTCTTGTAACATCTGTGTCTTGGGAATACTTGCAGTATCACTGGTGGCATTCTGTATGGGTCCCATGGTGTTAGTCAAGGTTTATAGTTTTGCATTAAACACAATAAAAATATGAAAGAAAAAGAAGAGGTCACTTTTTACTGCAATACACAGTTTACTGGAGAGACAATCGACTCACACAGAGATGACTAATGTCACATGGAGTTTTTAGAGGATACTTGTGACACTTCAACTCAACACAATAGGAACAGAAAGTGGCTATGAAATTATTATAGTAGGTATACCATATACTACAGTTAATTTTATGCAATTATGACTTACTATTGCATATTTATGTTTGTTCATATTTCTCTCTACTTAGAATAAAGACATTATAGTCTGTGTTTGTATAGGTCAGTTTTGATATTTTTTTTTTTTTTAATTTTTCTGGCCTGCATTCTATAGCATGTTGGATCTTAGTTTCCTGACCAGGGATCAAACCCAAGCCCTCTCCAGTCAAAATGTAGCATTGTAACCACATCATCTGCCAGATGTTCCAAATTTTAACTATTTATAATAGATCTGTGTATATTTTATGGTTCAGTTCAGTTCAGTCACAAAGTCTTGTCCGACTCTTTGTGACCCCATGAATTGCAGCACACCAGGCCTCCCTGTCCATCACCAACTCCCGGAGTTCATTCAGACTCAGGTCCATTGAGTCAGTGATGCCATCCAGCCATCTCATCCTCTGTCGTCCCCTTCTCTTCCTGCCCCTAATCCCTCCCAGCATCAGGGTCTTTTCCAATGAGTCAACTCTACACATGAGGTGGTCAAAGTATTTGAGTTTAAGCTTCAGCATCAGTCCTTCCAATGAACATCCAGGACTGATCTCCTTTAGAATGGACTGGTTGGATTTCCTTGCAGCCCAAGGCACTCTCAAGAGTCTTCTCCAACACCACAGTTCAAAAGCATCAATTCTTCGGTGCTCAGCTTTCTTTATAGTCCAACTCTCACATCCATATTTGACTACTGGAAAAACCATAGCCTTGACTAGACGGACTTTTGTTGGCAAAGTAATATCTCTGCTTCTGAATATGCTGTCCAGGTTGGTCATAAATTTCCTTCCAAGGAGTAAGCATCTTTTAATTTCATGGCTGCAGTCACCATCTGCAGTGATTTTGGAGCCCCAAAAAATAAAGTCTGACACTGTTTCCACTGTTTCCCCATCTATTTCACATGAAGTGATGGGACCAGATGCCATGATCTTTGTTTTCTGAATGTTGAGCTTTAAGCCAACTTTTTCACTCTCCTCTTTTACTTTCATCAAGAGGCTTTTTAGTTCCTCTTCACTTTCTGCCATAAAGGTGGTGTCACCTGCATATCTGAGGTTATTGATATTTCTCCCAGCAATCTTGATTCCCGCTTGTGCTTCTTCCAGTCCAGCGTTTCTCATGATGTACTCTGCATAGAAGTCAAATAAGCAGGGTGACAGTATACAGCCTCGACGTACTCCTTTTCCTATTTGGAACCAGTCTGTTGTTCCATGTCCAGTTCTAACTGTTGCTTCCTGACCTGCATACAGGGTTCTCAAGAGGAAGATCAGGTGGTCTGGTATTCCCATGTCTTTCAGAATTTTCCACAGTTTATTGTGATCCACACAGTCAAAGGCTTTGGCATAGTCAATAAAGCAGAAATAGATGTTTTTCTGGAACTCTCTTGCTTTTTCCATGATCCAGTGGATGTTGGAAATTTGATCTCTGGTTCCTCTGCCTTTTCTAAAACCAGCTTGAACAAAAGGAAGTTCACAGTTCGTGTATCACTGAAGCCTGACTTGGAGAATTTTGAGCATTACTTTACTAGCATGTGAGATCAGTGCAATTGTGCAGTAGTTTGAGCATTCCTTGGCATTGCCTTTCTTTGGGATTGGAATGAAAACTGTCCTTTTTCAGTCCTGTGGCCACTGCTGTGTTTTCCAAATTTGCTGGCATATTGAGTGCAGCACTTTCACAGCATCATCTTTTAGGAGTTGAAAGAGCTCAACTGGAATTCCATCACTTCCACTAGCTTTGTTCATAGTGATGCTTTCTAAGGCCCACTTGACTTCACATTCCAGGATGTCTAGCTCTAGGTGAGTGATCACACTATCATGATTATCTTGGTTGTGAAGCTCTTTTTTGTACAGTTCTTCTGTGTATTTCATGTAAAGATGGGCTCGATAAAGGACAGAAATGGTATGGACCTAACAGAAGCAGAAGATATTAAGAAAAGGTGGCAAGAATATTTTATGGTAGCAAATGACAATAAAACAAGTATCTACATATTTTTATGCATTCATGGCATAACTAATTTTTTCCTAATTTTCTTTCATATTTCTAGGCTACATAGTTCATCTGTAAGTTCTTTTAAATGAGCCGATTATACAGAGTGAAGTAAGCCAGAAAGAAAAACACCAATACAGTATACTAACGCATATATATGGAATTTAGAAAGATGGGGATTATGACCCTGTATTCGAGACAACAAAAGAGACTCAGATCTATAGAGAGAACTTTTGGACTCTGGGGGAGAGAGAGAGGGAGAGGGTGGGATGAGATGGGAGAATGGCATTGCAACATGTATACTATCAAGTAAGAAACGAATCGCCAGTTGATGTCCGATGCAGAATGCAGGATTCTTGGGACTGGTGCAAGGAGAGGACCCAGAGGGATGGCATGGGGTGGGAGGTGGGAGGGGATTCATGTTTGGGAAAGCTTGTACACTCGTGGTGAATTCATGTCAATGTTTGGCAAAACCAATACAGTAATGTAAAGTAAACTAAAGTTAAAATAAAAATTTTAAAATAAAAAAAAAAATTGCCTCAAATCTCCAAAAAAATTTTGAACATACTTACTGAAAAACATCCACATATAAGTGGCCCCATGTACTTCAAACCTATGTTGTTCAAGGATCAACTGTAGTACAGAAATATGTGCTGGTTAAGTAGATTCAGTAATGTCTGACTATGTGTGACCCTATGGACTGTAGCCCACCAGGTTCCTCTGTCAATGGGATTCTCCAGGCAAGAATACTGGAGTGGGTATTCTCTTCTCCAAGGATCTTCCCAACCCAGGATCTAACCGGCATCTCTTATTTCTAACCTGCATTGGCAGGTGGGTTCTGTCAACTAAAAAAAAGATGTACAACTTAAGAGTTGTGAGTTACATTTTATTTGTGGCAAAACGAAGACTGCAGCCCAGGAGACAGCATCTCAGATAGCTCTGAGAGACTGCTCCAAAGCGGCAGTGGGGGAAAGTCGATATATAAGGTTTTGGTGAAGGGGGAGTTCAATACCATGAAGCACTCAAATTACAAAAGGTTTTTTGTAAATTAGTCATGAGAGCCTGATGTCACCATGAAGGGATTTAGTGCTTCTCTGGATAAGAGGAGATTTACGGACTGAGATCACAAAATCTGTTCCTAAAAACATCCAACTATCTAAAAACCTGTCCCACCAGATTCCCTGGAGCACAGAGTGCCTCACTCCACCCTGAACTCCATGAGGGACTGTTGAAGGTCAACAGTTATAGCAGCATGGGGTTCAATCTCTGTAGAGGGAGATGGCAAATGCTTTTGTTGTTCAGTCATTGGCAATGCTCTTGATAAGTGCCAATTAGTAGTTGACAGTTCTTTACCACTAGTGCCCCCTGGGACAAGTATAAAAATGCCCGATGCATATGTACTGAATGCATAATGGCTCTGCCATACTTGCTAGTAGGAAAAACAGTAAAAAAAAAAAAGTTTCCAAAAATATGTGAAAAAAAAAATAAAGCAGTTAAGTATAATGAGCCATCAGCACAAGCATAGAGTTAAAATGTGTCCAGTCATAAGGCACAGGGCATTATTGAAGAACAGCAAACATCATCTTTCCAGAAAACAAGTATTATTTCACATACCCTCTTGGGAAAGGCAAAGAGCAGAGCTCTATGTTTGATCATCTAAAGATGTGAAACATGGTGCCTGCAATCTTTTCTTTGTAAGAACCACAAAATCAAATTAACTCAAGAAAAGTTAAGAGGAGAAAAATCAGCCAGATGTCAGGACCAGTCATACAGGAGCCAATTAGGAACACATGATGGACTAGGTCCAGGCTTTAGACTGTTTCACTCCAGTGACCAGCCTGGTATGCAGACACCTATGGGACATTAAATATCTTTCCTATGGACTCTACATATGGGCAAGGAGTTTAACAGGAAACAGACAACAGGAGGTGCAGCAGTCCTTTATCTGTCTCCGAGATGATAATGTCTCTTCCAGCCTGGAGCTGATTAGATGGAGATGCTGAGCAGGGGAAAATATGGTAAACTGGGTAGCATGCCAGCTCTCTGCTGAATCAGCAATTCCACTTCTGACTTCATTTCATAGTTAAAAGGGCACAGAGTGGACAGAGTCGATAGCAGGTCAAATTTATGGAACACTAACTCTTTCTTCACCCCAAATATCATCATTGTTAAATGACTGGTAAATGAAATCTCTAGTATAGTGCTAATGAGAAGATTTTTACAGAAATAGAAACATTTAAGCTAACTTTCAAAACTTTCAAAAATAATGCTGTCTAGATGAGTAAGAAGATGGTTAACTATCACAGATTAGCTTATTTAATGTTAATAAATAAGACAACAGGTCCAAAACAAACTTACTTAGGCTAAGCCCTGGTCACCAAGCAGAGATTTAACTCTAGTTTTGCTTCCCTGATAGCTCAGTTGGTAAAGAATCCACCTGCAGTGCCATGAGACCTCACTTTATTTAATTCCTGGGTCAGAAGATCTGTGGACAAAGGGATAGGCTGTCCACTCCAGTATTCTTGGCCTTCCCTGGTGGCTTAGCTGGTAAAGAATACACCCAATGTGGGAGACCTGGGTTTGATCCCTGGGTTAGGAAGATCCCCTGAAGAAAGGAAAAGCTACCCACTCCAGTATTCTGGCCTAGAGAATTCCTTGAACTGTATAGCCCACGGGGTCTCAAAGAGTTGGACAGGACTGACAGACTTTTGCTTTCACTTTCTTTGGCTTCCCCAGAAATGGGATCTTAAACCAGTCAATCAGGATTGCCTGATTGGCACTACTTGGGTAAAATGCTTGATAAACCCCTGCTGCTGCTGCTGCTAAGTTGCTTCAGTCGTGTCCAATTCTGTGTGACCCCATAGAGAGCAGCCCACCAGGCTCCTCCGGCCCTGGGATTCTCCAGGCAAGAATACTGGAGTGGGTTGCCATTTCCTTCTCCAGTGCATGAAACTGAAAAGTGAAAGCAAAGTTGCTCAGTCGTGCCCAACTCCTAGCGACCCCATGGACTGCAGCCTACCAGGCTCCTCTGTCCATGGGATTTTCCAGGCAAGAGTACTGGAGTGGGGTGCCATTGTCTTCTCCTGATAAACCCCTACTGTCTCGTAAAGGAAAGTAACCTTGCTTTAACAAATCCCCTTCATTGCCTAGTATAGCTCCTTTATTCCCATTTCCTTCTACTTGTAAAGCCTTTCATTTTATACAGTTCTTCATAGCTCATTTTTACTAGATTGGACAATGCCTAATTCAAATCAATTTTTGCTTAAATAAAAACATTTTAATATGCCTCAGTTCATCTTTTAACAATAATAAAGGCCATTTGATTGCATGAGTCCCTGAGAATGGTATTTGAGCTTTGGTGGTAGGCATACGGAGAAAACACTTAACACTAGAATGAGAACTGCTTTATCATATAAAGTAAAAGCAAAGAGAGATAACAGTGAGTTAAAGACATCTTGCATAGAGAACAAGTGAGGTTTAGCTACAGTCAATAAACTAGACACATTTCTTAATAATCATCGGAAATGGTAAAGTGACTACCATGGATCACTTTGTTAGACTGAACTTTGCCAAATGAAGACTTCTACTCATGTTGTTTCCTTATTAAATCTGAGCTGCTGGAATAAATCCCATTGTTTCCATGATTTTTTCTCACTGCCAGATTACTCTGGGTCCACCTGAAGTTCCTTGTGCTCCAGAAATAATCCATTTGACACAATTGGTTCTCAGAATCTCTCAGATGAATAATTATAATCCACCTACATATTTCTCCTAAATTGAAATTAAGGTATTATCTCTGCTAAGTAGTCTTTATAATCTTCACTTCAAGAAAAATGATTTCCCAGAAATCCTCATTTGTCATCTACCTCAATCAGGTGCAGCTGTGCCCCTCTGCTCACAAATCAAAGGATCTGCCTCAATGCTTTGTTATGGTGCTTCCACAAAGGACTTCCTGTTACACGTGTTCATATATGCCATTTGAGTTCATGTTTACAGCTTTTACACTGTGGTAAAAGGCAGCTCGACCTTCTGCTCTTGTGTGATCTTGTGTATTTCATGTGTCTAAGTAAGACCTTTGTGACCATTCAGGATTCAGGAACAGTCTGTCCCCTAATGAATAGGATGGAACTGGAACACATCTCTTCACATTCACTGACAGATTAATTTGACAAATACCCATTAGACCAGCCAACAGCTTGCTCAGTTACTCCTATTTACTTTAATTTATTTAGCAAAAGACCCTGATCTATCCAGTTAAATGTCTTGATCATTCATCAGTTCACAGATAGTGAAGTGTCCCAGACTACAACCAGATTATCAATTTGTGAAAGGTGAACACTTGGGTAACTCATTTAACTGAGCAAGGTCTAAAGGCTCTAATATTTTAAGTTATTGGAGGGCATGGCTGAGCTATAATCTTCTCCTTGTCAAATATTGCAAACTTATAAGCAGACATTTATTTCCACGCACTAACCGAGCTCTAAACAAATGTATTTTCCCCTGCAGTTCATTCCTGACTAGATATTTTTCAGGAGATCTTCACTCTGTTATTACATTGAATATACTTTGGTTTGTACAAGGAAATTATATTGTTTTGACAGCTCTATTATTTTACTGGTTAGCTCCCAGCAATTTATCTTACAGTACATGAGGAATTTATTTTTTTTAATTGGCTCTGCTCTCTTTTTTGAAAGCATTTGTGAGGTACTATTGCAGCTCAACATTATAATGTTTTCTACCAATTTGTTAATCTTGCTAACAGTAGTGTTTCTGAAGGGCCTCTAAACAGTTTTGAAACAGGATTAAAAAGAAAAAGCTAACAAATGTAGTTTTATCTTTAATACTTGCCTTCCTATCAGCCTTAACTATACATAAAGGATACAGTGATATTTGGGCTCAAAGTTTGTAAAACAAAACACAAAAATTCTGACCAGAAATAAGACATTTTAAATCCCTTTTAATTTTATTAGAAACTGACAAAAGAGTTGTTATTAAAGAAGCAGAATGTTAGTTTTCTGTTGCAAGAGCCTGCACAACTGGTAGTTTGCTTAGCACGTAAAGACCAAAGCTTAACAATCCAGCATTTAACTTTTATCTCAGAATGCTTAACTCAGGTAACTGGAAATGAACTAGCCTTTGACCATTGAACCAAAATTTAAAAGTTATTACTAAATAATTACACAGATAGGATTGGTTTTAGGCCTTAGTTTTCGAGGATCTTAACAAAAATATGTAGCTTTGTCAATTAAAGCATGTATTTTTTAATCTAAATCCATATAATAAGAATCTGTGAAATGTTTTACAATTATTATATAGGTAATTCAAGCATTTATTTATTAACTACCTTTTTTTTTTTCCAAAATACCTTAAAGTGAAAGTGTTAGTCAATCATTCCTTGTTTTTGACCCCATACCCNTCCAAAATAGCTTAAAGTGAAAGTGTTAGTCAATCATTCCTTGTTTTTGACCCCATACCCTGTAGCTCACCAAGCTCCCTATCCATGGGATTCTCCAGACAATAATACAGGAGTGGGTAGCCATTCCTTTCTCCATGGGATCTTCCTGACCCAGAGATTCAACCTGGGTCTCCTGCACTGCACACAGATTCTTTACCATCTTAGCCACCAAAAGTTAACCAAATAGGTGCCCTGTTAGATTTGGATACAAGTTAGTAATACATATAATTTCATCCCCAAATTATTGCAACACAGGTAAATGCAATTTTATAAAATTCAAAGATGATTTTAATATCTTCAGCATTGTCTATTTACATGTACATTAAAAATGCAATATGTAGTGGAAAACTATAAATAAGTCACGGATGGTTTTAAGTAAATACTGATGCTTTTAAGTAAGTAAGTAAGATGGTTTTAAGTAAGTACTTTGAAAACTCACTGGAAAGAAAGAAAGAAAACTTCCAAAAAGTAGGTGTAGAAATTAGATCTGAGGAATGAGGAGAAAGGCAATTCATGAGGAAGAAATAGCCTGATAAATAGACAAATTGTATATTACCTCTACTTCATAACCAGGTGGCCACAAAGAATCTGAAGAATCTGTATCAATGTATGGCAGTATGAGGTATAAAGTAACTTTCACTACTTATACATTAGAATCACAAGCCTTGAACTCAACCTCAGATCAAGTAAAGCAGATTCCTCTGTGATGAGATCTGGGCTAGGCAACTTTTAAAAAAAAACTTGGTGATCCAATATAAAAGCCGTTAGTTGATCCAATGTCCAATCCATGCAGTCACCAAATACATCCATAGTAGCAGACAGCATCAAGTGG
The DNA here is from genome assembly GCA_006410935.1 of Redunca redunca. NCBI lineage: Eukaryota > Metazoa > Chordata > Mammalia > Artiodactyla > Bovidae > Redunca > Redunca redunca. Next base: position 172,333 of record SJYQ01000077.1, read on the forward strand.
CCATGAAATGAAGTAACTACAGGTCTATACATACCAAGGGTACTCTTCCCACTGAATCCTGTTGGGCTTACAATAGTCATCCTTGTCTCTGGAAATTTAACTTATGCTCTTAAAATACCTCATCTACTCTCCTTTACTGCTGTTATACGGTTAAACTTTATTTTTCCCTCATGTTCAATTCAGTTCAGTTCAGTCGCTCAATTGTGTCTGACTCTTTGCGACCCCAAAAACCACAGCATGCCAGGCCTCCCTGTCCATCACCAACACCCGGAGTCCACCCAAACCCATGTCCAACAAGTCGGTAGTGCCATCCAACCATCTTATCCTCTATCAACCCCTTCTCCTCCTGCCCTCAATATTTCCCAGCATCAGGGTCTTTTAAAATAAGTCAGCTCTTTGCGTCAGGTGGCCAAAGTATTGGAGTTTCAGTTTCAACATCAGGCCTTCCAATGAATACCCAGGACTGATCTTCTTTAGGATGGACTGGTTGAATCTCCTTGCAGTCCAAGGGACTCTCAAGAGTCTTCTCCAACACCACAGTTCAAAAGCATCGATTATTTGGCACTTAGCTTTCTTTATAGTCCAACTCTAATATCCATACATGACTACTGGAAAAACCATAGCCTTGACTAGAAGAACCTTTGTTGGCAAAGTATGTCTCTACTTTTTAACATGCTCTCTAGGTTGGTCATAACTTTCCTTCCAAGGAGTAAGTGTCTTTTAATTTCATGGCTGCAATCACCATCTGCAGAGATGTTGGAGCCCAGAAAAATAAAGTCAGCCACTGTTTCCCCATCTATTTGCCATGAAGTAATGGGACTGGATGCCATGATCTTAGTTTCCTGAATATTGAGCTCTAAGCCAATTTTTTCACTCTCTTCTTTCACTTTCATCAAGAGGCTCTTTAGTTTTTCTTCACTTTCTGCCATAAGGGTTATCCCCAAGATAATGACCTTCATCTTCATCCTCGATACTACCATAGTTCTAAAAAATGCCAGGATAGCTTTGCTGCTAAGTTCTCTGAGTTGCTGTTGTTGTTGTTTTGTTTTGTTTTTTAAATCTCAGTCCCCTTTTCCTGCATTTGGTCTCATGGTCACCTCTTGAACTTTGCCATCACCATTTGCTGCTTCTCTGGAGCCATTAATTCCATAATTCTAGTTTCTGGAATTTCTACCCACTTTGTCAAATTCCTCTGCAATAATTCTTTAAATTCATCAGTCCATAAATCCAGTAACCCTTCCATTTTCACCTACCCATCATCTCATTTGTATTTTTACTTCAACTCCAACTAAGGTATCATGATACATCATTACAATTACTACCTAATAAACATCTTCAGCTTCATTACACTATTTTTTCCTTCTTATTTCAAATATTAACCTTCAATTAACCCAATTACCTGTATCTTAGTGATTGTAATCCAAAAGATAAACATCATTGGAGAAAATCTGCTTAACCAATGATATTGGTATCATAATTCATGATCTTTAATCCCAGCTTGGCTTTCAACACAGTCCAGTTTTTTAAACCATAATTCTTTACCATTATTTCACCCCTGTTCTTTATAAGTCATATTCCATGATCTCATGTTTAAACTTCCCCATCTCCATGTGCTCTCAAAAATAACTATTCCATAAATAATTTGTGTATTGGTCTCTACCCTGTCTCTTCTCAACATCAGTCACCACCACTCTATACTGGCTATTTTTCATTAGACTAAATAGGGTGACCTCAATTTCTCTTCATTTTATGCATCCTCTTAAAGCTAAACTGTACATTTTTCTTCAATTCCTTCAGTCCCATACTCTGTCTCAATCCAATTCATTCAAGTTTTTTGCCAGTTACCTTCACTGCCAACTCCAAGGATCAGTTCTCAGTTGGCATCTTACTTCACTTATCAGCAACACTTGAGGTTGCAGGTCACTTCTTACTTCTTGCAATACTTCTTCATTTGGTTTCAAGGGCACTACACTGAGTCGATTTCTTCCATTTAAAAAAATCACTACTCCTTCTCAGCCTCTCTTTTTGGTTGGTGGTCGTTTTCCTGACCTCAAAAACTTTAAGGGACCTATATCACAGCCCTAAAGCCTTTCTTCTTTCTATCTACACTCACTTTCTATCTGCACACACCCAATATCATGACTCTAAATGCCATCTACATGCCACTTTCTAAGATTTATCTTTTTAGCCAAGAAATTCTCTTGTACACTCTCGATTGATATTTTAAATATTAGTCAATAACCACTTCACATCTTCACCTAAATATCTAATTGATATTTCACACTTAAGTAAGCAAATACATAATCTTCATATTCCATCTCCACCTGCACCCACAAAATTTTTCACCTCAATAATGAAATCCCCATCTTTCAGGTGTTCAGTCTAAAAATCTCAGTCATTCTTGACTACTATGTTTTTATCTCACAAATCACAATTAGTTGGCAAATCTAATAGGCTCTATCTTCAAACCATATGCCCAGAATCCTATTACATGTACTATCCAAATATATCCAGAACCATATTTCTCTTTAAATTTATTACTTTCATCATGGATCAAACTTGGATTGTTTAATTTTTTAATCCATTAGTAAAGTAAAGTCGCTCAGTCATGTCCGACTCTTCGCGACCCCATGTACTGTAGCCTACCAGGCTCCTCCCTCCATGGGATTTTCCAGGCAAGAGTACTGGAGTGGGGTGCCATTGCCTTCTCTAGGGGATCTTCCCAACCCAGGGATCGAACCCGGGTCTCCCGCATTCCAGGCAGACGCTTTAACCTCTGAGCCATCAGGGAAGCCCTGTGGTGTACTTCTACCAAAAATGCTTCTACTTTTTCCCTAAATTGTCTCTTGATTTCATCTTTGCTTATTTAAGTCTATTTTAAATATAGCAGCCAAAGGACTCTTGATAAATATAATGAAAATAATATTGGTCCCCTGATTAAAATAATCTAAGGCCTTCCAGTGTCAGTTGAAGGGAAAGCTACTCTGTATGCTGAAACCAAAGACTTTTCTCGTTTCTTGCTGAACACTGCAGGCACATTCTTATATTGGAGACTGTATTTTCCCTTCCTTTGGTGTGGAATCTCCAAACGCCTGCATCACTCCTTACCTCCTTCAGATCTCACCTTCTTCATGAGCACTTTTCTGATAGTTCAGTTTAAAAGTACAACTTCTCTTGAATTCTTTATTCTCAGTCCCAGTTTTATTTCTCTCTATAACCTCTATCATCTAAAATACTACATATTTTAACATATTATACCTATTTATTGGGTATGTTGGATATCTCCCCACATCCTAATATAAGGTCTGTAACTGAAGAGAATTTTTCTGAGTTCATTAACTTGTATATTCCTTTATTTCCAATATTTAATTTAGTTAATGGCATATATACAATTAAAATTATNTCAGCTTCAGCATCATTCCTTCCAAAGAAATCCCAGGGTTGATCTCCTTTAGAATGGACTGGTTGGATCTCCTTGCAGTCCCAGGGACTCTCAAGAGTCTTCTCCAACACTACAGTTCAAAAGCATCCATTCTTTGGCGTAAAGCTAGCTTTCCTCACAGTCCAACTCTCACATCCATACATGACCACTGGAAAAACCATAGCCATTCATAGATCATTCAACTATGACCTAAATCAAAATCCCTTATGACTATACAGTGGAAGTGAGAAATAGATTCAAGGGGTTAGTTCTTATACACAGAATGCCTGAAGAACTATGGACAGAAGTTCATGACATTGTACAGGAGGTAGTGATCAAGTCCATCACCAAGAAAAAAACAAAAATGAAAAAAGGCAAAATGGTTGTCTGAGGAGGCCTTGTAAAAAGGTATGAAGAGAAGTGAAAGGCAAAGGAGAAAAGCAAAGATATACCCATTTGAATGCAGAATTCCAAAGAATACCAAGGAGAGGTAAGAAATCCTTCCTCAGTGATCAGTGCAAAGAAATAGAGGAAAAAAATAAATGGGAAAGTCTAGAGATGTCTTCAAAAAAATTAGAGGTACCAAGGGAACATTTCATGCACAGATGGGCTCAATAAAGGACAGAAATGGTTTGGACCTAACAGAAGCAGAAGATATTAAGAAAAGTTGGCAAGAATACACAGAAGAACTATGCAAAAAAAGATCTTCATGATCCAGATAATCACAATGGTGTGATCACTGACCTAGAGCTAGACATCCTGGAATGTGAAGTCAAATGGGCCTTAGGAAGTATTACTACAAACAAAGCTAGTGGAGGTGATGGAATTCCAGTTGAGCTATTTCAAATCCTAAAAGATGATGCTGTGAAAGTGCTGCACTCAATATGCCAGCAAGTTTGGAAAACTCAGCAGTGGCCACAGGACTGGATAAGGTCAGTTTTCATTCCAATCCCAAAGAAAGGCAATGCCAAAGAATGCTCAAACTACTGCATAATTGCACTCATCTCATATGCTAGTAAAGTAATGCTCAAAATTCTGCAAGCCAGGCTTCAAAAGTACATGAACCATGAACTTCCAGATGTTCAAACTAGATTTGGAAAAGGCAGAGGAACCAGGGATCAACTTGCCAACACCCATTGTACCATCAAAAAAGCAACAACGTTACAGAAAAACATCTACTTCTGCTTTATTGACTATGCCAAAGCCTTTAGCTGTGTGGATCACAACAAACTGTGGAAAATTCTGAAAGAGATGGGAATACCAGACCACCTGACATGCCTTCAGAGAAATCTGTATCCTGGTCAAGAAGCAACAGTTAGAACTGGACATGGAACAAAAAACTGGTTCCAAATCGGGAAAGGAGTACATCAAGCTGTATATTGTCACCCTGATTAAGACACCACCCTTATGGCAGAAAGTGAAGGACTAAAGAGCCTCTTGATGAAAGTGAAAGAAGAGAGTGAAAAAGTGGCTTAAAACTCAACATTCATAAAATGAAGATCATGACATCTGGTCCCATAACTTCATGGCAAATACATGGGGAAACAGGGGAAACAGTGACAGACTTTATTTTGGGGAGGCTCCAAAATCACTGCAGATGGTGACTGCAGCCACAAAATTAAAAGACACTTACTCCTTGGAAGAAAAGCTATGGCCAACCTAGACAGCTTGTTAAAAAGCAGAGACACTATTTTGCCAACAAAGGTCTGTCTAGTCAAAGCTGTGGTTTTTTCAGTAGACATGTATGGATGTGAGAATTGGACTATAAAGAAAGCTGAGCCCAGAATAATTTATGCTTTTGAACTGTGATGTTGGAGAAGACACTTGAGAGTTCTTTGACCTGCAAGGAGATCAAACCAGTCCATACTAAAGGAAATCAGTCCTAAATATTCACTGAAAGGACTGATGCTGAAACTGAAACTCCAATACTTTGGCTATTAATGTGGAGAACTGACTCATTGAAAAAGACCCTGATGCTGGGAAAGATTGAAGGCAGGAGAAGGGGAAGACAGAGGATGAGAGGGTTGGATGGCATTATCGACTCAATGGACATGATTTGAGCAAGCTCCATGAATTGTTGATGGACAGGGAGGCCTGGTGTGCTACAGCCCATGGGGTTGCAAAGAGTCAGATAGGAGTAAGCAGGCAAAATGAAGTGATTGGTGATATAATTACATGGAGAATATGTTATACTTTTAAGTTTATGAAGATTTTAGTATTAATGGTGAATCCTGAGCTGTTGTTTTATCTTGAATACAAGAATATACTAGTCGTTGGGGCTTCCCTGGTGGCTCAGACAGTAAATAATCTGCCTTCAGTGCCAAAGACCTGGGTTTGATCCCTGGGTCAGGATGATCCCCTGCAGAAAGGAATGGGTACCCACTCAAGTATTCTTCCCTGCAGAAATCCATGGACAGAGGAGCTTGGTAGGCTACTGTCCATTGGGTCACAAAGTTGGACACAACAGAGCAACTAACAGTAACATACCATTTACTCAGAAGAAGAGTTATGTCTTTAATAGAACATATCTATAAGACATGAAAATAGACACATAGCAGTTCAGTTCAGTCACTCAGTGAAAATATCAGTAACCTCAGAGCAGTTGACACCACCTTTATGGCAGAAAGCGAAGAGGAACTAAAGAGCCTCTTGATGAAAGTGAAAGAGGAGAGTGAAAAGTTGGCTTAAAACTTAACATTCAGAAATCTTAAGATCATAGCTTCTGGTCCCATCACTCCATGGCAAATAGATGGGGAAACAATGGAAACAGTGACAGACTTTATTTTCTTGGGTCCCAAAATCACTGCAGATGGTGACTGCAGCCATGAAATTAAAAGACATGTGTTCCTTGGAAGAAAAGCTATGACCAACCTAGATAGCATATTATAAACCAGAGACATCACTTTGCCAACAAAGGACCATATAGTCAGAGCTATGTTTTTTCCAGTAGTCATATACAGATGTGGGAGTTGTACCATAAAGAAGGCTGAGCATCAAAGAATTTATGCTGTTGAATCGGGATGCTGAAGACTCTTCAGAGTCCCTTGGTCAGCAAGGAGATCAAACCAGTCAGTCCTAAAGGAAATCAACCCTGACTTTTCATTGGAAGGACTGATGCTGAAGCTGAAGCTTAAATACTTTGGCTAAATGATGCAAAGAGCTAACTCACTGGAAAAGACCTTGATGCTTGGAAAGTCTGAGGGCAGGAGAAGAAGGGGGTAACAGGTGATGAGATGGTTGGATGGCATCATTGACTCAGTGGACATGGATTTGAGCAAACTCCAGGAGATAGTGCAGGACAGGGCAGCCTGGTTTGCTGCAGTTCACAGGGTCGCAAATAGTCTGAAATGACTTTGCAACTGCACACAACAATGCCTATATCACGTGGATTTAATTTATATATACACAGATATGTTATGTAGAACGTACATGAATTTACTGCATCTGGTTGAAAATTACAAGCTTATATTTAAGAGTGAAACTCCACCTTTACCAAGGTGAATATATAAGGCTGTATCAATATTGTTTAACACCAAAATTTGATAAGGATATGTTCTGAAAATTTTCAAGACTTTTTTTTAATATTTTTTATACTTCAGAATTTTTGCTTCTCTGTACATGTTTTCTAAGTGGTTTTAAAGTCCACTTTCAAAGTAATCATTACTTTCTCTCTTTTAAAATGTGTGATTTCCTACTCCTTATTTTAGATTATGGTGATTCTATCCACTCACGCATGTAAGCTTGAGGAGATAGCTTCCTAACCTTTCCCTCTTCCTATCATTCATCAACAGTCAGTAAAGCACTGTTTATTTTGCTAAAACCATCAACAACAAATTTACCTTAAACATACATTTTCCTCACCACTTTTATTTCCTTACAGTTCAGATCTACCTTATCACTCTCCTAAGAAACAAATGCAAACTTAATTTATTGGCTGGTCTATTGTACTTTCCCCCCACATCACCTCTTCTGCTTCCTCTTACTCATTGTCTACATTGCAGACATTGTCTACATTGTACTTCTCTCTGTGAAAGATAAATCTGAATAAACCTTAATACCTCTAAAATTTTCTTAGATTCTTTTAATTATCTGGACTAATGCTTCAATCTCATGGACAAATGTTATATATAAACACAGAAATTAAATGAGAAACAAACAGAAATTAACAGGTACAAACATACTGGTTTAAATATATGTTATATTGTTGAGTAAAAAGTAAAAACTTCTATTCATTATTGACATCATTTTGTAAAGAAATAGAAATTGTAAAATCAGTATATAGGAACAGCTGCTGCTGCTGCTACATTGCTTCAGTCATGTCCGACTCTGTGCGACCCCATGGACAGCAGCCCACCAGACTCCTCTGTCCATGGGATTCTCCAGGAATACTGGAGTGAGTTGCCATTTCCTTCTCCAGAGGATCTTCCTGACCCAGGGATCGAACCCAGCTCTCCCACATTAGAGGCAGATGCTTTAACCTCTGAGCCACCAGGGAAGCCCATATGAAGACTAAAAGAGAGTAAGTTGTAAAAATAAGGAAAGAAGGAAGGAAGAAATGAAGGAAGGGATATAAAGAATACATGTAATATATTTGCACATTGAAAAGGATATGTCTTAACTTCAAAATCAACAAAAAGCAATGTAGATCTCTATTAAAACTCCTTGTTGGTGCAATGTGCTTGTGTGACTGGAGGATGATGTGTTTGTTTATGTGGGAGGTTGAATGAATTATATATAGAATGGAAATGAATTATACATAGCAGAAAAAATTTTCTGAAAACTCTTCTTTTTAAAAAGCAGGTCTCATTGCCAATAAATTTCTTCTGCCTAGCTTCCACTCCTCTTCCTCTTCCTCTTCTCTAAATAAAGCTGACTTAGGGTCACCCAATCATATTTTTTTTTTTATAAATTTGGATTCTATTATTTTTAATGATCACTTCTTCTCTGATTAGAGAAAGAGAAAGAGGAAGGAATGAAAAGAGAGAGGGAGAAATAGAGAGAGAGAGACAGAGAGAGAGGGAAAGGAAGGAAGGAAAAAAGATTTTTTGAGAAATCCACAGTGGTAAAAGTTTGGGTTGAAGTGTGAGAGAGAGGGTGAGACCTAAAGAATCTACATATGGATACTTTTTCCCATCACGAACTGTTAGACATTGATTAGTTCTGGAGGTCGCTATTTGTAAGCTCTAATAGAATATGTATGTCTAATTTGTCTCATTACTGCTTCGCCACTGTCAAAAACTTTGGGCCAGACATTATCAGGAGTTGCACAGTTCTGGGATGTGATTCACCAACATGGATCTCAGTTCAGTTGCTCAGTCGTATCTGACTCTTCGTGATTCCATGGGCTGTACGCACGCCAGGTTTCCTTGTCCATCACCAACTCCTGGAGCCTACTGTCAGGAATTTAAATGAAAGATGATTAGGACCAAAGATTTTTGACCAGCATCAAGGAGCTTGCTACTATTTCTCTCTTCTTGGAGACAGTGTAAGTATTGCTGTGGAACTTATTTTGAAGCTGTATTTGCACATCAAACATGATTTTATCACTTAGCCTCTTTTGAGAAGGCTTCCCTGTAGGGTCATAGCCTTGGCATAGCCAACGAGTCTCTAGAACAAGATCCAAATCCTTAATATCTGCCACCTTTCCTTCATCAGTCATCTTCAGTAAGGTCACTGTATTCCACACCACAACCCTCACCACTACTAAATACTGTGCTCTTTGTTGCCCCTTGATTTTTTTATTATATTTCCTTTACTTGAAAATCCCTTGGTGCTCAGCCATATTGTACGGTTATTTTACAATTAATACTAATCATATTATAATTTAATTAATATAATTATTCATAGCCCGTCTCCTCCCTGGAATGTGTTGTACTTCTCTATATAGTGCATCACTTTCAGTTGCAACATGAAAGAATCCTTGTTATAGTAGAGTATCTCAAAATGAGTTTACCTTCATTTTACATGAAGACTTTCTAGGTTAGCCTGGACACCCATATTTACATAATGTTCCTGTGAAAAATAGGGCTTCAAGCCTGGACACTCATATTTATATAATGTTCCTGTGAAAAATAGGGCTTCCTATGATTCCTGGTTAGCTGTTCCCCTAGGAAAATGTAATAATTAATCATTATTAATTATTAATAATGGAGTCCAGGGAGCCTGATTCCCAGTATAAACTTTGGTATGTACATCTTCCATAATTACATCTAATCTCCACTTAGTAAATAGTAAAAACATAAAACTATAAACTTTTATTTCCTTGGAGTCCTATGAAATAGAATATTTCCAGATTAATTCTTTGGTCTTTCACATTGCAGCCATCACTTTGCTCCTTTTCAGAATCAACCTCATCTATTTAGGTTTTATCATTACGGTAATTTGAAAATTTTCCTCTCCAAAATATCTACATCAAATCCCTGAAATTTCTGAATGTTACTTTACTTGAAGAAGGGTCTTTGCAGATGTGATTAAGCAAATAATTTTAAGATAAGGTAATCTTTCATAATGCAGATAGGGCTTAAATCCAATGACAAGTGCCATAAATAAGAAAGGCAAAGGAAGATTTAGACAGAAGAGAAGAACAAAGAGGAGAAAGTGCAAAGAGTAGAAGATGTGAGAAACAAAATAAAAGGCAAGACTGGAGTAATCAGCTAAAAGGAATGCCGACAGACACCAGAAGCCGGAAGAGGCAAGGAGTGGAATCTCTCCTGAAGCCTCTGAAGGAGCATGGACTTGCCCCTTTATGTTTAACACCTGGCCTGCAGAGCTGTGAAAGAATAGATTTTTGCTGTTTTTGAGTGATCATATCTGTGATAACTTGTTACAGTAGCCATGGGAAACTTACATACTGCTGAAAGATACAACCCACCCCCTACTAATCCACATACATTGCCATTGTTTCCTGTTTTGTTCTTCATCACAACACTAATCACATCCCCAAATACCATTTATATGACTCATTTATTTTGCTCATTTTCTCTCAAGTTCGAATGTAATCACGTTGTCAGTAAGCATTTTCAATAAGGAGCTTCTTTGGTTAAATAATAATAAAGCCAAACATACCAAAAGACATACTATATTCCCAAGTATTAAAAGTAAAATGCAATTATTATATTTGGGTTGCTGTGATTTAAAAGTGAGGTATTACCCATTCATTTTCAGCCCTTAATCTTAGAATTCCATCTTTAAAATAACATAATATCAGTAAGGAAAAAGAAAATGGAATAAAAGGCAAATTGTTCATTTGGTTAGGGGAGTAGATAGTTATATAGGAGAACAGAATCTAAAAGTGGTATTTAGAATTCATAAGGTAGTCAATTTATCATTGTCAAAATTGATACTTGCATGTAATGAAAAGGAACATAAGTTCTCGCTGCTTTTAACTGGGAAGCACTTCCAAATGAATCAAACTACCATACAATATATCAGCAAGTATATTATGCACCAATAAAGACTTAGCAGGCTTGAAGGAATTTTATTGATCAATGATAGAAATATACTCTATTTCTGTAAATCATCAAATTAAATAATATAAAATATTTATAATATAAAATAAATACATTTAGAAGATTACTTGACATACTGAAGTTTTATGCATCAAACTGAGAACCCTAGTGTCATTTGTAAAAAGGTCCTATTAATGCTCACAAC
>SJYQ01000077.1:197700-210114 GCA_006410935.1 Redunca redunca
CTGTGGTGTTGGAGAAGACTCTTGAGAGTCCCTTGGACTGCAAAGAGATCCAACCAGTCCATTCTGAAGGAGATCAGCCCTGGGATTTCTTTGGAAGGAATGATGCTAAAAGCTGAAACTCCAGTACTTTGGCCACCTCATGCAAAGAGTTGACTCATTAGAAAAGACTCTGATGCTGGGAGGGATTGGGGGCAGGAGGAGAAGGGGACGACCGAGGATGAGATGGCTGGATGGCATCACTGACTCGATGGACGTGAGTCTGAGTGAACTCCAGGAGTTGGTGACGGCCAGGGAGGCCTGGCGTGCTGCAATTCATGGGGTCACAAAGAGTCAGACATGACTGAGTGACTGAACTGAACTGAACTGATGAGTCATTCTAACAAGTTAATTGAATCTGATGAGGGGATATGATTGTATAAGGAGAAGGGGGGTCCCTGGACAAAGAGATTCAGGCATTGCTTTCTTGACATAGGAGAAGTCACATTTGGGAAAATATGTTGTGATCTAAGCCTGGCCACCAGGCTTGCCCTTGTACAGGTCTCAGTAATTAATGATCTTAAGAGAACAAAGAATTCAAGAACAAAGGAAAAACAATCAAGAAACAGTAGTTCCTCCTCATGGGATATACATAATAATTTAGTACATATCTTTGACTTCTCTAAGTACTAAGACACCCCCACTTAGATGAAAGATAGTAACTAGATGTTGAGATCCCAGACTGGAACCTGAAGAATGATGATGTTGATCTTTTTTTGACCCTCATGATCTCAATCAACTAAAGCTTGGACTCTATGTCAATCTTTCCACCTATTCTATGCTAAATTTTCCTCTGCTCAAGCCCCCTCATAAATATTCATTTACTGCCTAAACCTCTTCATGAATATGTATGTATGTTTAACTTACAGCTTTCCCAATTTTGCTATTCAGAGAGACATTAGTTTGGGGAAAATACTGGGTGTTCTCCCTATTTGCCACAAGTAAGAAGTCCTTCCTCCTCCTATTCTTTGACTTCCCTGTATCTTCTGACTCAACATTCACCAACCAGCAAACTCAGTTTTCAGATAACAGTGGGAATCTCTGATTTACAACCAGCTGGTCAGAAGTACAGACAGAAACTTGGACTTGTGATTAGCATCTTGAGTTTGAGGGGGTAGTGAGAATTTCCAATTTGTTGGTGGTTGGTTAGAAACATAGGTAACCACCTGGGCTTGTCACTGGTGTCATAACAGGAGAGTGATCCTATAGGACTGTACCTATAGAATCGGCTTCTATTTTTAGATAGATTGCATCAGAAAGGAGTTGAACTCTTGGGTATCCTACCAGCATTTGGGCTTCCCCAGTGACTCAGTGGTAAAGAAACTTGACTGTGATGCAGAAGCCACAGGACATGTGAGTGTGATCCCCAGGTCAGGAAGATCCCCTAGAGAAAGGCATAGAAATCCTTTCCAGTATTCTTGCCTGGAGAATTCCATGGACAAAGGAGCCTGTCCATGGGGTTGCAAAGAGTCGGACATGACTGAAGTGACTTAGCACGCACGCACGCTACCAGCATCTGAGAATTTCTTGTCTGTGTGGGGAAGCCTTCATTTACACTTTGCAATTGGGTCCAGACACTTTTGGAATAAGTAACTGAAAAGCCCTGAGAAAAAGACAGAAACCTTGATAGAAAGACAAAAGCTTTGAAGAGACAATTCAAAGAAGAATCTAAGCATCCAACAAATATATGTAGTGTTGTTCAACCTTGGTATTAATCAAATTACCATAAATTTTAAAACAAGACATAACTTTATATCCATCAGAATGTTTAAAATCAGAACATAGGACCATTCCAGTTATAGTCAAGAATGTTGGGTAAACAGGAACTTCCATGCTGTGCTGGAATTGTATACTGCAACAGCCACTCTGAAATGCCATCTGGTAATATTAGCAAAGTTATGTATGCATGTTTCCTATGACACAGAAATCTCAGTCTTAGTATATATTCCAGAAAATTCTTGCACAAATCAGTATGTCAATATTTATAGAAAACTCATCATAGCATATTTTTATGGTAATAGAAAACACAGGCATCCTAGGTGTCCATCATCAAGGAATTGTTCAGGAAGATGTGATGGATATGGACCATAAGGCAGCAGTAGGATGCAATAATATGCACAGTAGTCCATCAGAGCATCGCCCAAAGTGAGAAACTGAGCAAGGACACCACAAACACACACACACATGTGCACACACACAAATACACACGCAAGAGTAGCTATTTATTGACTTATTTAAATGAGTTGGGATGATATGATTTTAGACCAGATATGTATGTTTAACTAGATCCTCAGGTGGCACTCGTGGTAAAGAACCCACCTGCCAATACAGGAGACACGGGATGCGAGTTTGATCTCTGGGTTGGGAAGATCCCCTGGAGGAGAGCATAGCAACCCACTCCAGCATTCTTGCCTAGGAAATCCCATGGACAGAGGACCCTGGTGGGCTACAGTCCATGAGGTCTGAAGAGTTGGAAGCCACTTAGTGATTAAGACAACAACAACTGTGTGAATGTATGAAACATATATTTTTAACAGGCAGTTTAGTTTATCATCTGCCTTATCTCAAGCTGCTATAGCACAGTCCTATATAATAGCAGGTTTGGAAACAGTAGGAATTTATTTCTCAGTTTGAAGACTGGAAGTCAAAGATCATGGTGCTCTAGCGTGGTAAGGTTCTGGTGAGAGCCGCCTCTCTGATTATGGACTGCCAACTTCTCTTTGTGTTTTCACATGGTGAAAAGAGTGAGAGAACTCTGTGGGTAATTCCATTCATGAAGGCTCCACCCTCAAGACCTCCCGAAGACCCAGCTCTGGAGTAGGATTTCAACATATGAATTTGGAGGTGACACAAACATTCATTCTTATTGCATCGTGATAATGTATGTTTTAAACATTTTCATCCCCATGATTCAATTATAAAATGATGGTATTTAAATTTTCTGATATTCAAAATGCTTAGAAAGAGAAGCTTAGAGTATTTCCTTAGTTACAACTATAGGGATGCTATGGTTCTGACACTTATTTTGTGAAAAATGTTGAAAAATTCATAGAACTGCTTAGTAGTCAAGTGGTGACAGTATCAATTATCCTTCATATGATTTAAACACTTTTCTGAGCTTTCTGCAAATTTGCAGATTAAAGCTGGAGTCAGAAGAGTGTTCTGAGAACACATAAGGGACAGGAAAATGAATTTTGCCCTTAAATTTTTTGATGAAAAAGAAAAGAAAATTTAATCAGCCATTTTACATTTACATTATTGATTACTAGTGTATTTTAACTGTCACAGGTAAATGTCAGGAACGCTAATTAGATTACTTCAAAATTTATGTGAAAATCAACAGCAGAGTTTATTGAATATAAAAATGCAAAGTTAGAAGAAAGGAGTTTTATTCTTTTAAGTCTTTTCTTTCCTCATAAGGCTGCTTTCTTTTCCTATATCTTTCATATCCGTAGGATGATGGGATCAAACTGTGCACGGCTCAGAATATAGATTGGTGCTGGGATGTTCTGTAAGTTTAAGTATGCAGACAGTGTGATTCTTATCCCTGATATACCAAGAGTCTGCATAGCCACATGGAAAGATTAATTACGGCTCACATCAATTTTGGCCTCTAGATGTCATGTAAAGAACATAACATTGGAGAGGAAGCTGCAGAATTTTGATTATGGCCCTCTGAAAAACTGTATAGGTAGGAGTGGGAGGAAAAATAAGGGGGCTCATATTCTTTTACAGGGAATACATTCTTATATTATTTTACTAGGCAAAGGAAGTGTTGTTGTTAGGAAATGCTCACTTCACTCCAATTGGTTCACTCTTAGGATTAAAGGAGATGACTTCAAAGAGGTCAGTTTCTATGACTAGTCTCTAAGACTGATACTGTTGAGGGATTCAGAATATTCAAGAAAATGCAGCAATTAATATCCTACCTTATGTATAAGAGGAAAATCAGAAACAAGAACTAAGACTTTTGGACATTTTAATGATCTTCCCTTGAAAATAGAATAAATGGGAGAGAAGCAGATTTGAATGAATCTTAATTAAATTATTATATATATTTAATTACAGTGTTCTCATGTGAGACCAGATAAATGATATGGGCTTTAATTTTTGTGCAAGCTGTTTCACAGCAGGAAAATAAAATGTGCTTCAGCCTGCTTTGCAAAACCGAACAAAAAGGGGGCTTAGATGAATCACAGAAAAAATTCATCACAAAAATCATATAACATGGATTAGAAAAGGAGACAATATCCATTCATCCCTATGTTTCTTACAATCTTCAGTTAATTCATCACAGTGTGGCTCCCTGGATATTAAAAACAATGGAAAATGTCCACAAGCCCTTTTCTTATTTCCATTTGGAGCTCTAGAATGCAGTGGGTTGCAAACAACAAGCCATTTAAATGCCTCCCAAGCTGTGAGTAGGCAAGCTTGCTGTAAGATGAGCAAGGAAACACAAAGCAGACAGACAGTGAGGATAGGGAAATCATGCAGAAGAACTGAAAGGAAGGAAGAGGAGCAGCATACAAGAAAATGAGAGTGTGCTTAAACCAATGTATGGTAATAAGCTCAGACACTGGAAAAACTTCACAGTCGAAAGTGAAACAGCACATCTGATTTCAGAAGCAGAGCAGTGGAATAATGAATAGTGTTGAACCTTTTGGTCCTTAAAACTAGGTTCAGATTTATCCCCAGGAAAACTCCAGTGATTGAAAAAGTGTTGGATTGCCCGTGAGTTGCTAAAGTTGGATTTCTTCTTTTTCCATCGAGCTGCCAAAATAGAAAAATAAACTCAGAGTAATTGCTGGATTTGGTCTCATAGTTACAGGTCTTATTTGTGCATCTGAGTTAAGCAATCTTTAACCAAGTAAAGTTTTTTCTGAATGCACAAGATATTATTATTATTTATAAAATTAAATTATATCTTTTATCTAAAAGAAAAGCCACATTATTTTCAAATCATTGTAATATTAATCTCAAGCATTTTTCAACCTTAGGCCACACAATCTTGATTATCTCTTTCACTGATCGGTATTTAGAAGCCTTTCTACAGTAGAAATGGTATTAAAAGAGATTACTAGACCCAAAGCCTAGAATTATTAGCAGCTGAAACCTGTGTGCCTGTAGTTCAAAAGCAAGTAGAGGGAAGTTTCTCTTTGTAAACGGCACCTGTCACTCAGCTCATGACCAAAATTCTTCTCAAGATGTCAGCCAAGTGTAAAGGAAAGCAAAAACACAAAGGAGAAAACTCACACTAGCATATAATCCTTGGTCAGTCTATTTCTAGAATCTGTAGGAATTTGCACTAACCAAGAGTTTGTACAAACTGACTTAGTATATGTGTATCTGTGGTCTGTCCAGATTCAGTCTCCAAGAGTCTTGCTTAATTAGGAGTAGAAGGAGGACACTGTCTACCATTTCTTATATCACTATATCTGAAACTCAACTGCCGAGTAAAGGATCTCAATGAATGGGGAAGCCGAACACATGACCCACACCTCCCTATAAGATATTTTTGTGTTTTATCAAGACTCCTGCACTTCTATGTCCCTCAGCTCTCTTTGTCTCACCACCATCATCTGCATTAAATTATTGGGTCCATTCTCATTCTGTCCTTTGTTCTTGTTTACCATTCACCGCAAGAAGCTCAGAATGACCTTGGAAACCTCATGCCAAGTCTCCTATCCCAAGTATGGAGAATCACCGAGAAACAACATAAAACTACATAGGGAAAAGAGAGGCGGAGACAGGCACACAGAGAGAGAAGAGAAGGGAGCATTTCTTGAAAGTAAGCAGATAGAAAGTCAGGAAATGCATTTGAAGTCTTTGGTGTTCAAAGGACAGAGGGACAGAGGAAGTGTTTGAGGAATAGAATAACAAGAAAGTCCCAGGATCAATAAGTCAAAATATACTCTCTTTTCCCATCTTCATGTTCTATTTCAATCTGCACTTGCTTGGGGATAAATAAGCCATTTTTCTGTTCTCTGTACTTAATTTTGTGTTCAGTGGAGTATGTAAGTATGCTTCTTAACTCTTATAAATAACAGTGCATGCACTGCATACATAGGAGAGAAGAGGCTTAATGGAATAAAAGTGAAACTGTCCAGCTTTCTTTTTAATCAATAATTTTGTTTTTCCAAGTTTTATGTCATAAGCCAAATCCTAGAGAGACATTGTGTAATATCTAATGATAACTATATATATATGAANTGTCATAAGCCAAATCCTAGAGAGACACTGTGTAATATCTAATGATAACTATATATATATGAAGAAGAAGTGAAGTCGCTCAGTCGTGTCTGACTTTTTGCAATCCCATAGACTGTAACCTACCAGGCTCCCCTGTCCATGGGATTTTCCAGGCAAGAGTACTGGACTGGGTTGCCATTTCCTTCTCCAGGGGATCTTCCCGACCCAGGGGTTGAACCCAGGTCTCCTGCATTCCTGCATTGCAGGCAGACGCTTTACCATCTGAGCCACCTAGGTGTTATGTGTGTGTGTGTGTGTGTGTGTGTGTGTATACATATATATATACTATTTCATTGCAAACAGTAATTTTTCTCCTTACATAATGAATAACCAACATAAATCATTTATCACTCTTAGAATTGTCAAATGCTACAAAAATGTTCTTCTTTCTAAATACTTAGAGCCAAGAATTGTAGTCTCTAACAATGCGATTCATACAATAGCACTATAATGTGTTGCCCAATAAGAAAATAATTACTGATTTATTTTTCTTAACTAAGAAATGAGAGCAAAAGAAGACTTTCATTATGTTAAGCCTAGCTATTAGAAAAGGAACTTTTTTTCCCTTAACAATAGATTAGTCAGTCAAGCATACAATACTTTACAGCCATTCCTTCAATCCTTACACCAAATGAGTTCAAGAAATTATTGCAACACAGGTCCAGAAAGGACTCCAAATGACAAGTTCCTTACCCTTCACAGTTGATAAATTCCAAACAAGTAAATTAGGACTCATCTTTCCTCCTCATTTCCTCCCTGGGAAGGTTCATAACAATAATTTTTACCTAATAGGCATTGTTATTCTAAGTTTATCAACATTATTCATGATTATGTGCACCCGTATTCAATGTTTTTCTTTAAGTATTAACTAGACTCAAGATTTCTTCTAAAGACATCTTTACTCATCTGTCTAAAAAACACTTTCTAGACCTTGTGAATAGCTCAGCATACCCCGCTGAGCACAAAATTAAGTACAGAGAACAGAAAATGGCTTATTTATCCCCAAGCAAGTACAGATTGAAATAGAACATGAAGATGAGAAAAGACAGTCTATTTTGATTTATTGATCCTAGGTCTTTCTTGTTATTCTATTCCTCAAACACTTCCTCTCTCTGTCCTTTAAACACCAAGGACTTCAAATGCCTCTCTTGACTTTCTATCTGCTTAATTTAAGAAATACTCCTCTCTCCTTCTCTCTCCTTCTTTCTTTCTCTCTCTCTCTTTCTCATTCCCTTTTCTACTTAGTTTTCTTTGTTGTTGTTGGTGGTGGTGGTGGTTGGTTTGTTTTGGGGGGCAGACTGTGATTTGCTTGTTTGTTTTTAGTATTTTTTTTTCTTCAGTGGTTCATGGAGCTTAAAATGGGAGACTTGGCATGAGGCTTTATATGATAATTCGGTACTTCTTAGAGTGATAAACAAGAAGTTTATGATGTTTTATGAAGTTTATGTTCTCTTAAGTTTTGTTCTTTGTTCTTGTGTGATAAATAAGAATGAAGGACAGAATGAGAATGGACCCAATAGTCTGAGGCTATTGGTGGTGAGACAGAGAGAGTTGAGGGGCATATAAGTGGAGGTCTTGATAAAAGCATAAAAATATCCTCTAAGGAGATGTGGGCCAATTTCCTAATTCATTGAGAACTTTTGCTCAGGACTTGAGTAAATGATCATTTCATCATTTCCACTACTCAGGCCCAGATCAAGGTACTACAATATTTCAACCACTTTTCTGGTTATTCTACCTTCACCTTCCCCCATGTGCCCCCCACTCCCTGACACACACAGCTACCATCTAGATCAGCTTCCATAAACTTAGAAAGAAATAGTAATCTCACATGGCCATCTCATTTCTAGAACAGAACAATGTCCTTAATTTTTTTCAATCAAATAAATCCCATATTTCTTGGACTTCCTGTGGTATATGTCACTTTTCATTTGCTGGATCTTGGCTGGACATGTTTGTTATAAATGAAGAACATGCATTCTTGGGTACATATCATTAAAAATAAAAATTTTCCTACATCAAAATTAGTATTTTCAGTGGATTTCTCTTCTAGAAGGGTAACTATAGCTTCCTAACATATAAACTCCAAAATCTTAGTGGCTTAATGTAATGTAGTTTACTTTTCATGTAACTTTGTAGAACATAGATTTTCTTACAGTGATTCAGGGATCCCCAACTCTTTCTATTTGGGGGCTATATATTCCCAGAGGACAGCAGTGATCCCCAATACCCTTTCAGGAAATCAATAAGGTGAAACTAGCTTGATAATAATACTAAAACTTCTTTTTCTGTCTTTTTTATTCTATGCCACAAGTGAACAGCTGCATTTTCTCTAACAATTTAAAATATAATGTCACAGTTACCTAAATGAAGAATTAAGAAAGATATTAAAGAGATTTCAAAATGTGAAACCATGCCATCTTTAGCACTATATCTTAATTCTGGAAAACAGAGGTTTTGTTTTTGGGTTTTGTTAAAAATACTTGATTGTTTATTTAATGGATGTTTGTTTTATGGTAAATTTACTAAAATACTCTTTAAAAATTACTCAATTTTCATTTTTAATACAGTAAATATTGATGGATATAATCCATTTGTATGAAAGCTCTTGAGATTTTCATTACTGTTTAAGAGTGTAAAGGGACCTTGAGACCAAAATGTTGAGAACTGCTACAGGAAGCCATCATATATTTTCCTTTCAGGTGTGGTTGGGGAAACAGTGAGGAAGACACAACCATATCTTAAGCTCCTTGGCCCCAAAGTGGAAAGAACTGATTCTGTTGCTATTCCTTTTTGAGCACTAGCAGATAGCCCATGAGAAAAAGAACAGAGGCTCTGAGAAACACAGTCCATGTCTGTCGGCCTCCTCAGAGCTACAATTCTGTATTCTGAGAAGAGGAACACAAGTCTTTGGTGGACAGATAAATGTCTTTTCTACAGTTTCCAATAGTAACAGCAATTATTCTGTTGGAAAGTTATTTATTAATGAATTATGTGGAAGAACTTGCCTTGGTTGACTTTCCACCATTCCTTGTCTCTATATAATTATTATAAAGTAGAAATCATTTGTAATTTGTTAATATAACTATCTTCCCAGAGCATGATAAGCAAGTGCAACAAATGTAAACATTGATTAATGAGTAAAAATTAATAAGGGCATGACATAATTGAATATATCAGACTGCACAAGGGTCATCGTGGAAAGTTGCACAGTTTGTATATTGCATAAACTTAACAGCTGCAGATCTCCTTGGGAGCTAAATTCCAGCCAGCTCCTCTTAACAAACCATTCACCTGGCACTTGCTTATTTCCCCATGGAAGCGATAACTTTTCTTCAGTTAAAAAAAAGTCTGAATTTACTTGACAGGTTTCTTTTTTAATAATTTACACAAAAATGCCATATAGATCATCAGCAACCCTGTCTACTCTATGGAGTTTAACATTTAGTATGTTTTTATTGTCATATTTTTAGCATCTTGATTAATTTCTGATGTATAATAAAAACTCAATAGATGTTTGTTGAATAAATACACAAGGGCATTGAACCATAGATCAATATGTAACAAGAAGGATGCTTATAATAGCATAGTTTTTCTCTCTGTCCTTGACTCTGAGCCATCAACATTTTTATTAATTCCCTGGATATAAAAAGAAAAATTATGCTGATTAAATTTTCAGATGACCCAAATCTGAGAGAATTAGTTATTGCAATGGATGACATTATAAAGGTTCAAAAATAAAAATGACAGGGTATGATGGACCCAAACTAACACAAATCAATTTAACCAAAATAAGTATCCTGCAAGTAAGCTTGAAGAATCAATTTTATAATTATATGCTTAGAAAAGTTTGACAAAAAGCAGTTTATATGAAAGGATGACTAAAATTTGTGTTGACTAACATTATGAAAGGAATCAACAGTATGATTTAGTGTTCAAATAATACATGATTAATGAAAATAAGGTATTTAAAGATAAATATACAATAGATTAACTAAGCCCAGGGTTTGCCATTCAACATATTAAGTGTTCTATCAATTTGGGATGTCATATTTTGTATTAACAGAGGTAAAGTTTGTCCTGGGAAATGTTTGACCTGCAAGGAGAATGAGATGAAAATCATCTAGGACTTACTTGATATTTAAATTCAGATATTTGAAGCATATTCCTATCTTCCAAAAGGAATCTGACCTTACACTGAAGTTCTCCAGATAGCAGGACTAGAATTTATACTGGGAAGGTGTAGGGAAGTATATAACATCTCAACATAAGAAAAACTGTCCAACAGTTTAAGCTCCTGAAAAAAAGCAGGCTATATTTAAACCATGATTTCTTCTCTTGATAATATTCAAAAATCTCCCAAATGATAGTGCCACATCTCTGAAAAATTGTCTCTTTTATCAGAGAACAAAGATCCATTCAAAGATTCGATTTTTGGTCAAGATTCAATGCCAAACCATAATTCGAATTCTAATTTGAAAGAGTATCAATAATAAGTAGGAAAAAAAGAAACTATTTTTATCTATTTACTGCTCTAGGAAAATGTTTATGAATTTGTTAATTGAGCACTACCCCCCAACCCCAGCTTGTAATCTCACCTAAATGTCAGGAGTTACAAGCATATACATGGCTGCCTTCTTTAATTTCTCTCTCACTCTCTCCCCTCTCTCCTGCGATATTCAAAATTTTCTATCAACTGTTCAGGTGGGCTCATGGAATAGCCATAAAATAATCCTTTACCTTACTTTTCCACTCCCCATCAATTCTTAACATCAATCTCGACAAGTTGTTAGCAAATTTATGAGGCCATTTTGTCTACAGAGAAGTCTTTGTATCAACAGGGATATCAAAAGACCTATTTTTTGACTCTTTGTCCAATAGCAATACTTGTTATGTTGGACAGAGAACTTCCAAACAAAACATGTTTCCTTGTTTTAGTCTGTCATTTTTAATCAAGACCATGCCCTAGAAACAATTTGAAAACTTAGTATATGGCAGTTGAACTCAATTTATCATACTTGTTTCCTGCACTAAAAGCTATTTTTAGTTTTTTCTTTTTTTTTTAACTCAAAATGAACATATTGTTTTTCCTAAAATATAAGATAGCACAATGAAATGATGGAGAGGAAAGGGGATTGAAAATATTCAATTCATATAAGCTATAAGCCTACATGCATATAGTATTATCAAACTTGCTGAACATACTACCAACAGCACAAAGTCTATTTTTCTTTTCAAATTTTGAAGAATACAATGAAAAATAGCAAGTGTTATAGAACACTGACTCCAAAGAAACTTTTCAATGGCACAAAGCATAACTGCAGAACAGAACTAACCTCATGTTCCAAATACCAGGGTAAAATAAGAAGCCCCCAGGTGAATCAAGTATTTCATTCAGAGAGAGGTAAGTAATACGTATCAGACAGTAAATGTATATGATGGCTAAGGATAATCTGAGCCAATAGATTCACCCAATATAGATCCCTCTGAAACAAAATATTAATAATAAAATTAGACTCACAATGAATTATAGTCACCAAGCGAAAACACCCACTGCTAGTTTTGACATTGTTACATGAAAAATTTGAAACAGAAAATGTGAGAAACAGATGGAAGAAGAGTTCTAAAGTACAGTAGGTTGAGAGTATTTAGGGGCAGTTTACTAATTTATACTTACCAACCATAAATCACCCTATAACATCTTTCTCTTTTTTATGTAATACTGTAATATTAATACTAGCAAGTAGATTTACACTAGGTATGACATTGCAAAAACAATGTGACTTTAAGCCCTACAAGCTTTAGCATATAGAATATTTGATTAAATTCTTTTACTTATCAAATAAGAGATTCTAAAAAGTGTATACACCAGATATATTTATACCTCACAAAATATTTGTGAAAACTTATACTGTCCTAAAGGCACTGGATGTTTTACTCAGTTCATTGGTTAGAAATTGATAGAACTCATTCATATAATAAGTCAGGGCTAAAGCTAAATATGTTGATCTTAAATAGGCTTAAGACATTTATATAAAGCAAAGCAAAATATAAAATCTTGTTTCACCTAAAATAATGAAATTGAAATAGATTTTTCTGAAGTAGACAGAAATATACCACATAAAATGA
>SJYQ01000077.1:210147-233883 GCA_006410935.1 Redunca redunca
CTATTGAAATTGCAGATACATTTGATCTTTGACTCAACAATCACATCTCTAGGGATATATCCCAAAGATATGCTAGTAATAATAGGAAGCACAATATGTGCCAGATTATTTATTGAAGGACATTTTTATCTTAGTAAAATGTGGCAATAACTCAAATATCCATGATCATGGGACTTGTTTAGTAAGTGATGGTATGCTCCACAAAGGGGACACTCTGTTAATGTAAAAGGAAATGTCTATTTCCATATATTACTGTAGTGTAGTGTCTTAGATTTATCATTAGTTGAAAGAAAAAAATGGAGAAAAAAGTCAGCATATTATCACAATTTAGCTATGAAAGAAGAAGATGTAAATATATCTTTTTTTACAAAAAAATGANGGATGTAAATATATCTTTTTTACAAAAAAAATGACAAAATGAAAAACTACAATAAAAAAAAGTTTATCGCTAGGTAAAGTATAGGTCGAGAATACAGGATAAAGGGCAAAGAGGTAGGAACTAAAGATCTTTGAATCCACTTTTTTTAATATGTAAAAAAGAAATCCTGACAAATAAAAAGAATATGACTAACAAATAACAATGAACAAATTAAACTGTGCAATTTGTTGGTGGAATAATCACCTTGTGCACCCGTGCATGCTTATTTGTGTCCGACCTAGAGAGGAGCTATTTCAAGAGTCTTTAACATAGTCCTTTTACTTAAAAAAGTTACATTGATTTCTATAAACATACTGTTGGTGAAACTTGTGATCGTCAGTGGAGACTTTTGAATATTTTGTGGGATTAAGCAGATGAGCAATTATCTGATATCCTCATTCTATCATTACTATTAATGTTGGGAATTGCTATTATCTGTGTGGCAGAAAAGAGATTTAAATTAAAATGTTAAGATTGGTTAAATATAAATTCAGTAATTTTGAATTGCAATTGAAAGAATCAGCTAAACTCATGATATATTTTACCTTTAAAAAGTAATCCTACCTGCACTCACTGATAAGGCCTAAAATTAATGACCCATAGTTGCATATAACTAAGTTAAAAGGGCTCCCTGGAAAAATGTCCCTTCCAGGTATGGAACTGAATACATATAAGATGAGCCTGGGGGCTTATAACTCTTAGCAAGGAAGACATCAAAGTCTATTCCAGTCATACCAAAAAGAGTCACAAGTCAATCTGACTGGGTTCTCTGGCCAAAAAAATAATAAGATAAATAATCTCTGTAATGGATGAAGCACATTAAGTTTATTTAAAGTAACAAATTAATAATTGCACTAAAAAAGAAAAATCCCTACTTCGTCACCACTGAAGTACACTAAAAATTATAAAAAGAGCAAAATAAATATTATTATGCCTTTTCTAGTAAATTTTACCTAACAGTAACCAAATGTGGATGAGTATTTGCCTTTCTAAAAGTAATCTATGTAATACATTAAAAATAATTTAAAAATCAAATATTTTTGTTGTCCCTGAAATATTAATGGATAAAAACAATAATTATTAATGGCCAGTGAATTACATAAAGAGAAAACAAAATTGTTTGGCTCCTAATGAAAGCACATATCACCACCAAAGAAGATTTAACAAATACATCACAACTGAATTTGATCAAGCTCTTAGATTCAACTACTAATGACCATAACATACAGAGGGTAGACAAATATACTAAATGATACCATGAAGATTCAGTCAGCTAAATCCAGACTGTAGATAGCTGAAGAAAAATTACACTGTGTCTAACACACAAGTGTCAAAGAAAAAGAGAAAGGTGGAGAGGAAAACTTTATATTAAATGAAATTAATGAGATATTTCAAATCAAATATACTGTGAAAACATTAATGGATATTGAGTGAACCAAACAATAAATTATATTTATGAGACAATTGAAAATAGGACACTGATTGCTATTTTGCGCAACTGACAAACAACTAATCTCGAAAATATACAAGCAACTTATGCAGCTCAATTCCAGAAAAATAAACAACCCAATCAAAAAATGGGCCAAAGAACTAAATAGACATTTCTCCAAAGAAGATATATGGATGGCTAACAAACACATGAAAAGATGCTCAACATCACTCATTATCAGAGAAATGCAAATCAAGACCACAATGAAGTACCATTTCACACCAGTCAGAATGGTTGCGATCCAGAAGTCTGCAAGCAATAAATGCTGGAGAGGGTGTGGAGAAAAGGGAACCCTCTTACACCATTGGTGGGAATGCAAACGAGTACAGCCACTATGGAGAACACTGTGGAGATTCCTTAAAAAACTGGAAATAGAACTGCCTTATGGCCCAGCAATCCCACTGCTGGGCATATACACCAAGGAAACCAGATTTGAAAGAGACATGTGTACCCCAATCTTCATCGCAGCACTGTTTATAATAGCCAGGACATGGAAACAACCTAGATGTCCGTCAGCAGATGAATGGATAAGAAAGCTGTGGTACATATACACAATGGAGTATTACTCAGCCATTAAAAAGAATGCATTTGAATCAATTCTAATGAGGTGGATGAAACTGGAGCCAATTATACAGAGTGAAGTAAGCCAGAAAGAAAAACAGCAATACAGTATACTAACGCATATATATGGAATTTAGAAAGATGGTATTGATAACCCTGTATACGAGACAGCAAAAGAGACACAGATGTATAGAACAGACTTTTGGATTCTGTGGGAGAGGGAGAGGGTGGGATGATTTGGGAGAATGGCATTGAAACATGTATACTATTATGTAAGAAATGAATCACCACTCTAGTTTTGATACAGGATACAGGATGCTTGGGGTTGGTGCACTGGGATGACCCAGAGAGATGATATGGGGAGGATGGTGGGAGGGTGGTTCAAGATTGGGAACTCATGTACACCCGTGGTGGATTCATGTCAATGCATGGCAAAACCAATACAGTATTGTAAAGTAAAAAAATAAAATAAAAAAGAAAGAAAATAGGACACTGATTGCTATTTTGTGAATTAAAGAAATGTACTGTGGAAAATTCTGAAAGAGATGGGAATACACATACACACACACACACACACACACACACACACACACACACACACCTGACCTGCCTCTTGAGAAACCTGTATGCAGGTCAGGAAGCAACAGTTAGAATTGGGCATAGAACAACAGACTGGTTCCAAATAGGAAAAGGAGTATGTCAGGGCTGTATATTGTCACCCTGCTTATTTAACTTATATGCAGAGTATATCATGAGAAACGCTGGGCTGGAAGAAACACAAGCTGGAATCAAGATTGCCGGGAGAAATATCAATAACCTCAGAAATGCAGAT
Source organism: Redunca redunca (assembly GCA_006410935.1). Taxonomy (NCBI): domain Eukaryota; kingdom Metazoa; phylum Chordata; class Mammalia; order Artiodactyla; family Bovidae; genus Redunca; species Redunca redunca. Next base: position 213,448 of record SJYQ01000077.1, read on the forward strand.
GACACCACCCTTATGGCAGAAAGTGAAGAGGAACTAAAGAATCTCTTGACGAAAGTGAAAGTGGAGAGTGAAAAAGTTGGCTTAAAGCTCAACATTCAGAAAATGAAGATCATGGCATCTGGTCCCATCACTTCATGGGAAATAGATGGGGAAACAGTGGAAACAGTGTCAGACTTTACTTTGGGGGGCTCCAAAATCACTGCAGATGGTAACTGCAGCCATGAAATTAAAAGATGCTTACTCCTTGGAAGAAAAGTTATGACCAACATAGACAGCATATTGAAAAGCACAGACATTACTTTGCCAAAAAAGGTCTGCCTAGTCAAGGCTATGGTTTTTCCTGTGGTCATGTATGGATGTGAGAGTTGGACTGTGAAGAAAGCTGAGCGCTGAAGAACTGATGCTTTTAAACTGTAGTGTTGGAGAAGACCCTTGAGAGTCTCTAGGACTGCAAGGAGATCCAACCAGTCCATTCTGAAGGAGATCAGCCCTGGTTGTTCTTTGGAGGGAATGATGCTGAAGCTGAAACTCCAGTACTTTGGCCACATCATGCGAAGAGTTGACTCATTGGAAAAGACTCTGATGCTGGGAGGGATTGGGGGCAGGAGGAGAAGGGGATGACAGAGGATGAGATGGCTGGATGGCATCACTGACTTGATGGACGTGAGTCTGGGTGAACTCTGGGAGTTGGTGATGGACAGGGAGGCCTGGCGTGCTGCGATTCATGGGGTCGCAAAGAGTCGGACACAACTGAGCGACTGAACTGAACTGAACTGATTGTCATATTTAGGTGTGATAATAGTGATGCATTTTTTAGGAGTCCTTAAAGTTAGAGATATACATTGAAATACAGGTGATATGTTATAATGTCAGGGATTATTTCAGTATAACACTGGTCAGGTTCCCCAAAAATAGACCTGAAAATAGTATTCATGGGGCCATTTTGTTAAGCTGGTACATCCGCTGCCACCCATAGACAGCAGACGAGAATAGGAGTGAACAGATGGTGTTTCACAGAATGTCCTGCAGAAGGTAGCTTTAACATGATCCTGCAATGGAATTGAGTACAAATTAAACCTTTGAAATTTATAAATTCTATGCTTCCATGCACCACATCTGTCAGTAATTATTCAAGAGCTATGCAAGGACTAGTAAATTCCCAGGAATTACTGCCCTGGAGATGAGAATGAGGAGGTAGAAATAAACACACAAGGAACTTAAGAACTGACCAACTTTGCATGTTACATGGACTGTGTGAAACAAGATTAGTCTAGTTGATAACTGGAGTCTGGGTAATGGATGGTGGATACATGTCTGTTATGCTATGTTCTTTAGAATTCAACACCACTCCAAAGGTTTAAAGGTGAAATTTTTAGGTAAATAAACTAATTTCAAAGTATTCTGTCTGTGTTCCTTGGTTTGTGGCACATAACTTCAATCTCTGCCCCTCCTCTTCACATGACCTTGTTCTCTGTGTCTCTCTCTGCATAACTGAAATCTCTCCCTCATCACACTTATATAAAAAGAGCAGTCATTGGATTTAAGTTAGTGTTAGTCACTCAGTTGTGTCCAACTCTTTACAACCCCATGGACTGTAGCCTACCAGGATCCTCTGTCCATGGGGTTTCCCAGGCAAGAATACTGGAGTGGGTTTTCATTCCCTTCCACAGGGGAGCTTCTTAACCTAGGGATCAAACCCAGGTCTCCTGCACTGCAGGCAGATTCTTTGCTGTCTAAGCCACCAGGGAAACCCAATGGACTTAAGCCCATCACGAATCAGGATTTTTATCTCATTTCAAGATCCTTATTTTAATTATATTTGCAAAGACTCTATTTCTAAATAAGGCTCTACTTACAGATATCAAGGGTTAGGAATTGAATGTATCCTTTTGGAGGGAGAGTTTCCACTAAACGCAGCACAGACTGTGTAAGAGAAGGGGAGAGACTCAGATGATCTTGGCATAAAAAGGATGGGGCAGAGTCTTCAGGTGTTGTTCTCTCTCCTCTAGTTCTAGGGCAATGTCATCCATTATATAGTAGCTAACCACCTTTCGATCACCTGCTGCTTAGCTGTCCAATTTACTTTGGGGAAGCCCACTCATAGTCTAGAAGAAAGTTTCCTAATCAACTCCTTCTGGAATCCAAAAAGAAAAAAAGAAAAAGCATGGGATAGAAGGTGGACTCTAACTTAATGCAGCATCTTCTACTTGGACATATGCTTAAAGAGGAGAAAATGGGAATGCTCTTTGAACATCTTAACTCTCTTTGTTCCCTCTCTTCTTATTGGTCATTCTCAGTGGTGTGGAAATTTCTGGCACATAATTTATTTCTCTTGTATTTTATTCTTTAACTAGAAAATAGAAAATTGTAGACAGAGTATATAGTCTCTTCACACCAAAAGAGCTCTTAGAACTAAGTCAACCAGGCTAACATTCAATATACTAAAGAAGTCGATAAGAAAATTTTAAAAATCTGTTTCCAAACTAATTTGCCTGGTTTAAAAGCCTACTATATCTTGCTGCCAGATCCATTTAGGGAATATAAAATGCTAAAGATTTTTTGGATATCTCTCCTTGTTGATTTCTGTTGCATTACTAATTATTTCCCATCCCTACCCCCAACTACCCTAAGTCCATTAGCCTCAGGAAGATGAACATGGTAAAAATTAAGGTGAAAAATCTGATATTGAATATTTTACTCAATCAAATAATAAGAGACATGGAATGAGAATGGCTACCGGGAGACAATAATTAGTAAGAAAACCACAGAAATGAGAACAAAGTAGAGCAAAATGGGCTCATCCTGAATCTTTGTGAAACCAGCAAATTTCGCCTCCTTAACCCTCTCCCAAGGCCTCGCCTCCCTGTTTACTCCTCCTTCTGTTCCCATTGGTGGGCCCTGGCATGATTTCCTCCATCAGCACTCCGGCAGGACACCACTCTCTCAAAGTCTTTCCTCCTGAGGGGTACCACTAGCTTCCCACACACCATAACATTTCACTAGATGTTCGATGCTGATGTTGCTGCTCTTGTTTGGGACCTATTCCTCTGCTTCCTCTCCACCCCCACATACACAGCAAGCAGCTGATTTTCTTTAACTCCAATTTTTGCATAGCATTATCTCAAAACCTCAGTGTGTCTGAAGCTTACAAGAGCATCAGTTATCAAACTCATTGCAAATATGGGCTGGAGAAATCTGAAACGCACACACAGAGGAGTCCTTTACATGCCTTTCTCCAACTGAAGCAAAAAAAAAAAAAAAAAGTTTTACTAGTGTAGGTGGAACAAAGGAAGGATGGGGAAGCTTTTCTTAAACTGTGTGTATGCCTGAATGACTTCACAGTTCATGTTCAGCTTTCATCAGAATTGTGCACAGCCTCAAGACCTAACCTTGGCCTCCAGCACGCAATGCTCACTGCACCTTATTCTGCAAAATCAGTGAATGCTCAGGTGCACAAATGCACAGTAGCTGACTTTACAAAATGGGTAGAAATGGAAATCTGGGGCCACAGCTTGCCATTTGTTTAAAGCTAGATAAGATTCATATTACTTTTTTCTTTAAGATTACAAAAGTGTGATATTAGTTCCCTTGCCTATATAATACATCTTCTAGATTTACAAAAATTAGTGGCAGAAGTAGCTTAGGGCTAGTGAGTGTTAGGGGAGGGAAAGGGTCCATATCCTTTGATTTCTTATTAATATCTTCCTTTATAGACTGTAAGTGCATCTTATGTGAATGTTATATGAAAAGCATCCATTCATGATCCAAAAAGGGCTTAAATGAGTTTGGACTGCAAACAAAAGATTGCAGAAATGGTAAAAAAAAAAAAAAAAAAAAATCCAGCCAATAACAGAGTTCTATTGGTTGGCCAAAATGTTCATTCATTTTGGCCAACTCAATATTTTTTGGCTAGCATATCTACCAAAGTAGTCTGCAGTGAATAAATAAACTTTCTTCAGATTGGTGAGGAGATAATCTTTCTGTTTAGTCAGACTCAGATTCTAAGTTGTCCTTTTTCCCCCAAGTTTGCTTATTGTTTATTTCCCACTTGGGAAAATATAGTTTCTGCTAAAGCTGGTTACTTAAATGCTCTGTCCTAAGTTTACTTTTAATCATGTGGCATTTTTCCTCTGAAAATGCAACAAAATTCTGATTTAAATCTTTTTAAAATATCCCTTTACTGCTATTCAAATTTAATTATTGTAAGAACAGTACCACTATATTAAAATATAATCACCTTACACCTTTTGGCTTCATGACAATGTTCATAAAGTGCTTAATATTCATGTAACATGCTACCTCATCCTGTAATATCACTATATTTATGGAAAGAAATTGTAATCCTCTTTACTGGCTCAGGTTAATTCCAATAAAATATTAAATCCATTTTCTAATCTAAATGAGTTCATTAGGAGAGGCATGGTACTGAGAATACCAAACTCTCTACAGAGTTCAGCTTCATTACATTTCCACACTGTGCGTTTCCAGACCTGTTGTACTACATTTATGAGGATTTATCTGTACTGTTCCAAAAACATTCATCCTAATTCTACTCCTTCTGTGCATGCTAATCATGAATATGTTAAGTGGAAATACTAAGCTTGTAGCCAATCTCATCCCCAGATGGGTTCAAGTTATGATTACAGAAGCAAATTTGCCATAAGCACTCTTAGAGCAGTGCCAGTGAGGAGGAAATGAAGGTTTGAAGCTATGCTAAAAAAAGAGAGACAGAGAGAAGAAAAGAAGATAGCTTGAGACAAAGTAGGAATGTCACAGACGTTAGAGAAACAGAAAAAGAAAAAAAGAGGGGGTTGTATTTCCAGATTGTTGTGTCTAAGGGAGAGTTTCAACAATATATAAATAGATCTGTCCAAGAAATTTAAAATAAACACAGGGATTAAATCATTAGTTTTAACCGCTTGGAGTCTCCAAAAGTCCATAATCTGAAGTTGAACTTCACATTATTCAGCTCATTACATCTAGCAAAGCTTTACTCCATTAAGCTCTCCATTTGAAAGAAATAATGGGCTTTTTAGGAAGGGAAGATGAGACCAATCAGGGATGTTCAGGTAGTGAATAATTATATAGTCCCCAGCTGTTTGCCCATGGAGTGCTTTGACCTGTTTTTCACTATACCTAGCAGCTATTTTCTTTCCTTGCAGGTAAAAGAAAGAAAGAAAGAAACAAACAAAAAAATGTATATATAATTTGGATTACATATCACATGAAATGAAATCATTAAGAATTTTTTAATCACCTCCAATATGTTAGCATTGGCAGTAATCTCTGAGTAAAACCACCTTAATCTACATTTCAGATGCTTAGTTAATTTTTTTTTTTAAAAGGCATTCTCAAATAGACATGTGGATATCCACCTATTTTTGGTATAAAATAAGATGGAGATGAGCAAGAAGCATGTTATTTTTGAGTGCTAGTTATTAAAGCTTGATATAGGTCCTTGTTAATCTGTACGATGTCTGCAATGATTTGTCAGACTAAAGGAAAATCCAGCAGCCACTGGTTGTCACTGTTGCACTACGAAACAGCAATGCAGGCACCAGTCTTTCAAAAGGCTGCCTTTAAAGAACAAAGTTTGAAATAGTCCATTTGACTGCTTGGGTTAGCACTAAAGCAGAGCACCGAAACCCATACCAAGACCCCCATGAATTTCAGACTAGTATTAGGCGTTTTAATATGGAAGTTTTGTCAAAAAATAGTAGGTAAATTACATTAGATGTAAAATAAAGATCTAATTATATACTTAAATTTTTTTGTATTTAAATATCCATGAGACATACTTGTTATATCTGTTAATTGCAGCACATCTTCTTTCTGATTTTTAAACTAAATATTATGCTAATGTCCAATGTGCATAATTGATCACTTCAAGGCTTAGATACATTATTCGAATGAAGTGCTTTCTAATGACTGTGCTTATAACATTTTTAACCAGTAGATGAGTAGGTAGTCTTGACATAATCTTTCCTTTTTCCCAAATATGATTAAAACTGGCAAGACAAGAAATCAATGGAATCCTGAATATAAAATCCCAAAAATATTCTGCTGTGTTTGAAATTAATTAAGTAGTGTGATGCGGGAGGCTCAAATCAATAAACATCAATGATGGTAGTGTTAAAGGTGGGAAGAGTTGGCAAGAATTCCTGGTTATAAGATGATTATCTACTCAATGAAATTAAAGGTTAAAATTAGACCTACTGTGCTCTGGGAAAATGCAGAGGCAGGTCTTGTGTTCCCAAATACAATCTTTCAAATTCAAAAAATTATACTTTTTAAACAAATGAGAGGATAGCACTTCAATTTCAGTTTTAATAAAATCAGATACTTTCTAAACTGTTAAGAGTGAAAAAAAAACTGGGCACTAACTTTTTCCAATTATCACAGTCAGAGTTGACCCAGAGAGAGGAGGCTGAAAGTATCAGTGGTGTTTTTTACTCATCATTTGCACATATTTTGCTGGACTGTAGGGCTACTTTCACATAATTTCTCAAGATAAAGTACTTTTGTTTTTCAAGGTCATTCTTTGTTCTTTTATTTATTCTCTTTATTCCCTTCCTTCTTTTTTCTTTCTTTCATTCTTGCTTTTTTCCCCTTAACCTCAGGCAGAAGTTAAAATCCAGAAGCAAAGAGGCAGAAGTTATAATCCAGAGCAAATGAAAAGAAGAAAGAACTCACACTACCAATATTGCTAATAGCTATAAATAATTGTTTGTCCCATCTTAACATTAATTTCCTCATGAAAAATAGGTAAAGATATAAAAAAACCATATCAATCACACCTCTTACGTTTCCTTAAATCTGAAACTTTTATTAAGATTAAGCATTTTAAATACACTGACTTTTTTGTGTAATTAACATGACAAATAAGAATCATTTCCTTCCCTTGCAAGAGGCAATCACAGTAGCAGAAATGATTTTACAAGAAAATTGTTTATGTCCAAAAAATTAAACTATGAAAAGAAAACCTATCAACTGTGGTATCTAGAGCCTATCAACACCCTTCCCACAGTGTCTTCTTTAAAACAAGTAGTTTTTAATGTGAAAAGAAGAAAAGCTACATGATCAGTAGGAAAATGACAATCCATGGCCTTTATACAAGGCCTACAGCTTCAGAATCTCTCTGCAGAGTCTTTAAATACATATTTTAAGCAAACTTCCCACATAATTAGGAACATTAAACTTTGAGAGTCACTCTTTCTGTCTCATTAAAGAAGAGAAAACATATTATGACATTATAAATTTTATAATTAAGCCATTTTCATGATCAATAGAATCACAAACAAAGGTTATATAATATAATTTAGATGAACAGCCCTGAATAAAAGGTAGCATTTTTATTCCAAATAATCATATAATTATATATATTTATAAAGGTATATTTTATAAGCTACACAAAATACAAGCACTAAATAAAGAAAGAAATGTCTTAAAAATATGTGCGATGAAAGGGATTCCATGAAATATACAGTAGGTAGCCAAAAAGCAAAACAAAAAAAACTCATTTCTTCTATCCTGTGTCAGCTCCTGTATCATTGCCTTCCTGAATTTAAAACCAATTTTGATTGGGTATCCTCAGATGGTTTGAGGCAAGTTTTTGGTGTTCAAGTTCTTTGCACCTCCAAATAACTATACTCAACTTTATTCATGTAATAATTACAGAGTGGTGGTGGCTACCGGCCGGCCACTAAGCACGGCCGAGAGTTACCCCATGTCCGAGGTCAGGGGCAGCGGCCTAGAGTGCCAGGCTGCAATGGCACAGAAACAGCCAAGAGGAGCTACCCCGCATCTGAGGTAGGGGGCGTCGACCAGGAGGAGCCACCCCACGTCCGAGGTCGGGGTGACGGCCGAGAGGAGCCACCCCATGTCCGAGACCAGGGGCGGCGCCCAAGGCCAAGGGCGGCAGCAGGAAGGAGCAACCCCTCGCCCAAGGCCAGAGCAGCAACTGGGAACAGCAACCCCTCACCCAAGGCTAGGGGCAGCGGCCGGGAGGGGCAACCCCACGTCCAAGGAGTGGGAGTGGTGGCTGTGCGGGCACAGGAGAGACTAGAGGAGCCATCCCACAATGAAGGTCAGGAAGGGCGGCGGGAGGAGATACCCCTCATCCAAGGTAAGGAGCAGCGGATGTGCCTTGCTGGAGCAAACGTGAAGAGATACCCCACGCCCAAGGTAAGAGAAACCCAAGTAAGATAATAGATGCTGCAACAGGGCATCAGAGGGCAGACACACTGAAACCATACTTACAGAAATCCAGTCAATCTAATCACACTAGGACCACAGCCTTGTCTAACTCAATGAAACTAAGCCATGCCCGCAGGGCGACCCAAGACGGGTGGGTCATGGTGGAGAGGTCTGACAGATTGGGGTCCACTGGAGAAGGGAATGGCAAACCACTTCAGTATTCTTGCCTTGAGAACCCCATGAACAGTATGAAAAGTCAAAATGATAGGATACTGAAAGAGGAACTCCCCAGGTCAGTAGGTGCCCAATATGCTACTGGAGGTCAGTGGAGAAATAACTCCAGAAAGAATGAAGTGTTGGAGCCAAAGCAAAAACAATACCCAGTTGTGGATGTGACTGGCGATAGAAGCAAGGTCCAATGCTGTAAAGAACAATATTGCATAGGAACCTGGAATGTCAGGTCCATGAATCAAGGCAAATTGAAAGTGGTCAAACAGGAGGTGGCAAGAGTGAACATCGACATTCTAGGAATCAGTGAACTAAAATGGACTGGAATGGGTGAATTTAACTCAGATGAGCATTATATCTACTACTGCGGGCAGGAATCCCTCAGAAGAAATGGAGTAGCCATCATGGTCAACAGAAGAGTCCGAAATGCAGTACTTGGATGCAATCTCAAAAACTACAGAATGATCTCTGTTTGTTTCCAAGGCAAACCTTTCAATATCACAGCAATCCAAGTCTGTGCCCCAACCAGTAACACTGAAGAAGCTCAAGTTGAATGGTTCTATGAAGACCTACAAGACCTTGTAGAACTAACACCCCCAAAAATTGTCCTTTTTATTATAGGGGACTGGAATGCAAAAGTAGAAAGTCAAGAAAGACCTGGAGTAACAGGCAAATTTGGCCTTGGAATATGGAATGAAGCAGGGCAAAGGCTAATAGAGTTTTGCCAAGGAAATGCACTGGTCATAGCAAACACCCTCTTCCAACAACACAAGAGAAGACTCTACACATGGACATCACCAGATGGTCAAAACCGAAATCAGATTGATTATATTCTTTGCAGCCAAAGATGGAGAAGCTCTATACAGTCGACAAAAACAAGACCAGGAGTTGACTGTGGCTCAGATCATGAATTCCTTATTACCAAATTCAGACTGAAATTGAAGAAAACAGGGAAAACCGCTAGACCATTCAGGTATGACCTAAATCAAATCCCTTATGATTATACAGTGAAAGTGAGAAATAGATTTAAGGGCCTAAATCTGATAGATAGAGTGCCTGATAAACTATGGAATGAGGTTCATGACATTGTACAGGAAACAGGGATCAAGACCATCCCCATGGAAAAGAAATGCAAAAAAGCAAGATGGCTGTCTGGGGAAGCCTTACAAATAGCTATGAAAAGAAGAGAAGCGAAAAGCCAAAGAGAAAAAGAAAGATATAAGCATCTGAATGCAGAGTTCCAAAGAATAGCAAGAAGAGATAAGAGAGCCTTCTTCAGTGATCAATGCAAAGAAATAGACGATAACAACAGAATGGGAAAGACTAGAGATCTCTTCAAGAAAATTAGAGATACCAAGGGAACATTTCATGCAAAGATGGGCTCGATAAAGGTCAGAAATGGTCTGTACCTAACAGAAGCAGAAGATATTAAGATGAGATGGCAAGAATACACAGAAGAACTGTACAAAAAGGATCGTGAAGATGACCCGGATAATCATGATGGTGTGATCACTCATCTAGAGCCAGACATCTTGGAATGTGAAGTCAAGTGGGCCTTAGAAAGCATCACTATGAACAAAGCTAGTGGAGGTGATGGAATTCCAGTAGAGCTCTTTCAAATCTTGAAAGATGATGCTGTGAAAGTGCTGCACTCAATATTCCAGCACATTTGGAAAACTCAGCAGTGGCCAAAGGACTGGAAAAGGTCAGTTTTCATTCCAAGCCCAAAGAAAGGCAATGCCAAAGAATGCTCAAACTACCGCACAATTGCACTCATCTCACAGGCTAGTAAAGTAATGCTCGAAATTCTCCAAGCCAGGCTTCAGCAATACGTGAACCATGANGTGAGAGTTGGACTGTGAAGAAAGCTGAGTGCTGAAGAATTGATGCTTTTGAATTGTGGTGTTGGAGAAGACTCTTGAGAGTCCCTTGGACTGCAAGGAGATCCAACCAGTCTATTCTGAGGGAGATCAACCCTGGGATTTCTTCGGAAGGAATGATGCTAAAGCTGAAACTCCAGTACTTTGGCCACCTCATACGAAGAGCTGACTCATTGGAAAAGACTTTGATGCTGGGAGGGATTGGGGGCAGGAGGAGAAGGGGACGACAGAGGTTGAGATGGCTGGATGGCTTCACTGACTCAATGGATGCGAGTCTGAGTGAACTCCGGGAGTTGGTGATGGACAGGGAGGCCTGGCGTGCTGCAATTCATGGGGTCGCGAAGAGTCGGACATGACTGAGCGAATGAACTGAACTGAACTGAATCATTTGGTGAATCAAAAAGATTCACAGCACATACTGTATACCTTATACCCCTAAGACCATGCATGCTTAGTCATATCAGTCATGTCTGATTCTTTGCAATCTTATAGATTATACCCATCAATCTCCTCTTGTCCATGGGATTCTTCAGGCAAGAATACTGGTTTGCTGTGCCCTTCTACAAAGGATCTTTCCAAGTCAGGAATTGAACACATGTCTCCTGTGTCTCCTGCATTGCAGGAGGATTCTTTACCCATTGAGCCACCTGAGAAGCCCCTACTAAGACCACATATATCCTCTTTAATAATTTAAGGTAAAGCAAATTTTTATAAATTAAATAAATTTCAATTTGATGCTTAAAGTGTATTATTTAATATCCAATCTATGCTCTAATGTCTCGTGCCTCTTATGTTCTCTGAAAGGAGTGCAATGAATGCATAAATAGCTTTAACCAAAAGAGAAGGAAAATAAAAGATTAGGAAGGAGGCAGCCATCCAAAGTGTAAATACTACCAGCCTGATATTTAAGATTGTGACAGTTCCTAGTTTCCCCATCTTCCTTTTGGAGCCAGAACTCACATCCAGGTTTTGGCTGGGCACAGACCTCCCCGCTAGAGACTATAGTTCCCAAATGCCTTGTCCCATGTGACCAAGCTGTCTCCAAAGAAATAAGAATTTGCACATATCCCTACCATAAAAGGAGATCTCATCCCCCTTAGTTTCTTATTTCTTTCTCTAGAAGTTAAAATGCTACCGTGGTGGTGATCCAGCCTCAATGTTGATTGACTACAATACCCTAGGGAAGGCAGACTAAGGAAACTGAAGGAATCTCAATTTGTACTTTAAACAAGTGGGAAGAAAGTAAAGTTCTAGAGAGTCTGAGGGTGCTACATTTTTAGCCCTCTGTGATAGCCTTTAGGGGCTTCCCAGGTGGTGCTAGTGGTGTAGAACTTACCTGCTCATGCAGGAGATGTAAGAGATGCAGGTTTGATCCCTGGGTGGGGAAGATCCCCTGGAGGAGGGCATGGCAACCCACTCCAGTATTCTTGCCTGGAGAATGCCATGGGCAGAGGAGCCTGGCAGGCTACAGTCTACAGGGTCACACAGAGTTGGACATGACTGAACTGACTTAGCACTTAGCCTGAAATGGAACTAGTTCAGCCATACCAAAAAAAAAAAAATAGTTTTATATCGTGTTCACTCAGTTTTCTTCATCTTAAGTTCACTGATTATGTGGTCAACCAGCAGAATTTAGGGAAAATTTAATTTGTACAGTAGGTGGAACTCCAGAATAAGGCATCACAGAAAGACAGTCAAAACTTTGGGAGAGAGTTGATATAAATGTTATTATTACTGATGCAGAATATTTGCAAATATGGAGCATACTTTAGTCTCAAGGAGAGTAAAATATTTAATATTCTAAAAGGGGAAAAAAAAAACTTAGCTCTTGTCATACCTAGGGATAAATGTCATACCCAGAAAGTACCTAGTTGTGAGAAATACAAATTATTTAAGTAATTGCTTAACAAAACTACTAGAGAGCAAGTTGAGTATGAACAAAATGAAGTTAAAATCCCCAGTTTAAAGCAATTTAAAGCATAATTCAGCTTCCCATTTTAACTCATTTAATATAATGTTTTAAGACAGACATTTATCTTTAAAAATAAAAAAAGCTACATTACTATTCCAGTATCTGAAATACTTATTTCTTAAAACAGATTTTAAACTACATGTAATAATATTGTGAGTTTTAATTTTAAAACAGACCATCCAAGGTAGATATTTTAAGTCTCTGATGTGTGTATGCCATTTCTCCCTTCCCATGGACTGAGTCACAACTTTAAAGTATGAAACAAGCCATCACCTCTTAACCTTTGTAAAATATGTGCTCTTTTAAGAAACTAATACACAGAATAAGCACGAGAGGATAGTGAAATGTTCAGGAAGGGATTTTATAAAGACAGGGGTAGCTAAAGTAAAACCATAGAAGAGGTAGCATTTCTGTTCATGGTCTATACTGACTCCATGCCCTTCCTTCACTTCCATGCGCATCACTGACCCCTAAGCATCCAGGAAGGCTAGACCAGCCAGTCTCTGGTTTGCCTCTGGTGGCTGCCAATCACTCAGATTCTCAGGATTCTTCTGGAATATTTGTTAAACCCTCAGCTTTGGAACTAAGTTATTTTCCTCAGAAATTCTGGGAGGGTTTATATGCCACATTATGCCAACACCTTAGTCTCTTTACCTTTAGTAAAAGTGTCTGAGTCTTATGTCCCCCAAAATTATCTCTGTGCAGTAAGAATGCCTGAGACTTATGTCCCAAGAAACTGTCTTTACTCAGTAAAAACGCCAGAGCTATTTTCCAAGAAATGGTTGCTTGTTTTTTAAGATGGTCTTTAGCAAACTAGATCAACTATTACACAAAGGGGAAGAGTGATAGCCACTCCCTTCTCTCTTCATGTATAGATGATATACGTCTATACTAAGTAGAGTTTGTGATGACGATGCCCGATGAAAACAGAATGCAAACTGTAATGTCAATGTTTTGAGACAATTTGATGAGGGATAGCACTGAAAATTCACTAGGAATAAGTTTATGTGATTCATTCTCACCCATCAGTGCAATTTTTTAAACTATAACATATCTAAGGTCACTAAATCACTGAGTCCATGTTTCTAAGATTGACTCAGATATTTAAGTCAAAATTGTATTTATTGTTAACTAAAAATATATTATGTCTTAAGCCTGCAACCTGCCAACATTATATTTCACCTATCAATTATTATCCATACAATGGTTACTCAATTTGTCCCATTCTTTTTTCCATTCTATGATATGTGTAAGTGCAGAAATAAAAAATCACTGAATATTTGAATTCTTCTTTCTCTTAGGTTGCTATAGAACAGAAAAAAAAGAAAAGAAAAAACAACAAGACTCATCATCCTTATCTGAACACTGCCAAATAGACAGACTTGAAATATCTAAGATTTTCATCCTTCTTGGAAATGGTTTTCAGCTTAAAGGCATTTGACCTGGAGTGAGGTTATATTTCAGTCAGCCTACTGAATGGTATCTAGAGAGGCCCGTCAGCAGAAGCTTAGCAGAAAAATGTGAGTGAAAGTTCAAGTGCCTGGTAGCTGAGAAGCTGGAGGAGGGCAAATCGCCTTGAATATCAAAGCTAAAATTTTGTCAAAATGGCAAAAGTCATTTCTAAAACGAGGCATCCCAGGAAGGCATTAATTGAAGAAGCTCATATAATAGTTGGCCTATTTGACTAAGGGCATCTTAAAAAGCTTTGAAATAGTTTCTGGAGACATATAAAACCTAGACATTTTTATTAGGGGTAAAAGGATAAGATTCACGGACAGCAGGTGTTGATATAATGTAACTAACCTCTCCCAATATCCCTGATGAAAGTAACTCAGTTCAGAAGCCAAGAGTTCAATAAAGATTATAGTATAATACTGACATAGCTGAGAAAAAGTCTAAGGAATTTTATTCTAGGATGTATAACAGGATGCTTATGAGCAATAATCAATTATGAATTGACTGTAGAGCTGACTGTTTCAGTCTGAGCATTTTAAAGACAATATTTTCTAATATGTGTAGAAATGATTAGGGGAGAGAAAAAGTTTAAAACTCATAAACTAGGTAGGGCCGGGTTAATCAAGATAGATGTTGGTGCCTGGGTCACTCTTTTCTGTATTTAGGGATGATGGTGCAGAAATCATCAATGCCTGATGTTATGAAATGTTTCATTTTTTTTTCCTCTCCTCAAAGTGAGCAACCTGATCTGTGATGGCTGCACATACGCATTGTCTGCTGGGCCACTGACAGCAATTTTCAGTCTATTTCTGTAAATTGAGCTTTACAATGTCCTTTGAATGCTTCCCTCTAGATTACAGGGGCTCCAATGCTGTTCAGTATACAGGAATCCCCTTTGCCTTTAGCTGACTTCCAACACAATCGAGCCTAGATAAATTGAGTAGTGCACCTCATTTTTATCAGCTGGTTATAACACTGTCAGCAGAGCAAGTGGGAGTGCTTTTCCAGTTTAGCGGAAGATGGAGGAAATAGTCAAACGGGGGGTTGGCTACCTGACTTGAAGTTTAGAATAATTAGAGACTCAAACTGACCAACTGTTTGGCCTAGAGTTTCTTGATTCTTAAAGATCTTTGTAGGAGATTTATCAGGAGTAAGTGAGCAGGTGCTCCCACTTTTTGCAAGCTGGTGCTTAAACTGACTGAATAGCAGCAAACTGATATAGTCTTAAGAGTGGTATTAGGGTCCCATTGTCCTTCTACTATCTTTCCATGCTGCCATTAATGTCCTGGCCGATGCTCTCAAGAATACAAACAATGCCAAAAATATAGGTAAATGCCAGGTGCTTATTAGGCCGTGCTCCAAAGTCATCATCAGCTTTCTGTGATGATGAAGCATGGTTACATTGAAAAGTGAAAGTGAAAGGAACTCAGTCATGTCCGACTCTTTGCCATCCTAGAATTCTTGCCGGGAATTCTCCAGGCCAGAATACTGGAGTGGGTAGCCATTCTCTTTTTCAGAGGATCTTCCCAACCCAGGAATCAAACCCAGGTCTCCCACACTGCAGGCAGATTCTTTACCAGCTGAGCCAGAATTGGTCAATTTGAAATCATCAGTGATTACGGGGCTGGGAAAATTGTTGTGAACCTCACAGGCAGGCTGAATTATGGAGGGATCAGCCTCAGATTTGATGTACACCTCAGAGATCTAGAAAAATGGCAGAGTAGCCTGCTCCTGTCAGTTTGGTTTCACTGTTCTGACAACCTCGGCTGGCATCAGGGACCATGAGGAAGCAAGACAACACACAGGAGGGAAAATACTTAGATTCTTTTTCTAGGGATGTAATTTTGTTGCCGTTGCCCAGTCATGCCCAACTCTTTGTGAACCCATGGACTGCAGCATCATGCCTCCCTGTCCCTCACTGTCTCCCAGAATTTGCCCTAGTTCATGTTCATTACATCAGTGATGCCAACCAGCCATCTCATCCTCTAACGCCCTCTTCTCCTTCTTCCCTCATCTAAGGGATGTAATACATGCATGCAAATAAAATGCCTCAGAAAGGGGAAAAAAAGAATAGTGTAAGGAGGTGGCATGCATCAGGAAATTCCACGTAGGTGGCAGGAATTCTATCGCATCCCAGCATCCGTATGTTTAGTTAGGAACCACAGCCCAAGCTTCCCTTCTCTGACACAGTGATTACTGTTCTCTCATTGTGACTTCACATGCATGAAATTACTGATTACTAACTCTGGATAACAACAAAAACTGGTTATGTGTGACCACTGATAGGAGCAAATCCCCACCTCCCATTACGAATTCACAGCAAGGCGTACTCATACAGGCATGTGTCTATATATGTACTTCCTTCAGACTTGTTCGCACAATGGGCTTGAGGTCAGTCCCAAAGATTATCATAAACAGAGAGTATACATCATAATTAAAAAGTTTCAAGCACTGGAAAGCATCGGAAATGGCATGTCCATTTTGTTGATGATTTCCTCTCTACCTTCTACTCTGGGAGTCTTTCCATTTCTCTGTTAATAGAAAGGGAAAGCAGTCCGCTGTCCTGTTCACAACAAGATATTGCAATTCTATTTCAATTTATAAGTACTACCAAGGATATGAACTCATAAATTGAATAGCCATTTATTGTAACAATATTGCTAAATTGGGGCAACAACACTATGAGTCCAAAAACCTCACTGCAATGACCAATAAGCAGCAAGGAAACCAACAGTCCTGAGTCCATCAGCAATCTATCAGTACACATGATTCCATGCACACTGTTTAGATAGGTCAAAACCTTTTGTGTATTCTTTATTCCACCCCAGTTGGCATTCCATGCTTCCTTCAGAGGAATCTAAATGACACTTTCCCACAGGGAGTTCCAAAATACCAGCTATCTCCATGTTCAAACTTGGCCCACATATCATCTGCAGGGAGTCAGCCATACGGTCCACCATGTTGCCACCATCACAGTCCTTCCTTGAAGATAATCCTAAAGCCAGTTATTTTTCCTCATGTGTATGAGTGTGTCCAGTCATGCCTGACTGTTTGTGACCCTATGGACTGTAGCCCACCAGACTTGTCTCTCCGTGGAATTTTCCAGGCAAGAATACTGGAGTGGGTTGCCATTTCCTTCCCCCATATTTCCTCTAATTGTACATAAAATATATGTCCATGACAAATTTTATGTTTGAACTAGGTTTTAGCTTTGTGCTTTATTATAGACATTAGTTGATAATAAATCAGGTTCTTTTTTTTTATCATTGCTCTTAAGTTTGGTTCAATTTTATATTTTTCCAAAGTCTGTTTTCCTTCAATCATCTCTCTCTCTTTAGTCACTAAGGTGTGTCCGATTCTTGCAACCTCATGGACTGTAGCACACCAAGAGCCTCTGTCCATGGGATTCTCCAGGCAAGAATACTGGAGTTGGTTGCCTTTTCCAGGGCCTTCAATCATGAATCTTATTTATTTTGAAGTAACATTTGTACTTGATTACATTAATAGTTATCACTGTTGATTTTATTACTCATTTTACTTCCTAAACCTCTTCTTTATTGAAGTATAGTTTATTTACAATGTTATGCTAATTACTGCTGTATAGCAAAGTGATTCAGTTATACACACACACACATATATATATACATACATGTTTTATAATAACTATTTTCAATACCTATGACAAACCCAAATCTCTTAAATATAAAACATGAGACCCCTTCTGCCAGCTATACCTCTATGGGTCCAAAGATATCTTTAATGCTACTTATATCTGAATGTAAAATGCTTTTAAATAAAAAGTTCTGTTTGACGAGTTCAAGGATATGACTGAAAATTTCCAATAATGTGGATTAAAATAAGCCAAAGCCTCAGCAGTCATAAGCTCCACTTATCTACTTCCAAGCAGAGCATTTAACCACTTCCCGACAGGTAACAAGCTCCAAACCCTTCCAGTCCAGGTTTGCCTTGTCTGTGTTCAGTCTCTCAGTTGTGTCTGACTCTTTGCGGTGCCATGGACTGTAGCCCATCAGGCTCCTCTGTCCATGGGATTTCCAAGGCAAGAATGCTGTAATGGGTTGCTTTTTCCTAAGCCAGGGGATCTTCCCAATCCAGGGACTGAACCCAAGCTTCTCGAGCCTCCTGCTTTGGCAGGCTGGTTCTTTACCACTAGTGCCAGGTGTAACTTAAATGTTTAGAGCCTAAAGTGGATGCCAATAATAAGGATCTCCAATGGCACATTTTGAAAAGACTTAAGAACTTATAGTGCTATTCTTAAGATTTACTCATCTTGCTTGTTACCAAGATTATACCAATATTTGATTCAATAGTTCCCCTGTTTAAATGTGACCTAATACAAAAATCACTGCAGATGGTGACTGCAGCCATGAAATTAAAAGACACTTACTCCTTGGAAGGAAAGTTATGACCAACCTAGATAGCATATTTTAAAGCAGAGACATTATTTTGCCAACAAAGGTCTGTCTAGTCAAGGCTACGGTTTTTCCAGTGGTCATGTATGGATGTGAGAGTTGGACTGTGAAGAAAGCTGAGAGCCAAAGAATTGATGCTTTTGTGGTGTTGGAGAAGACTCTTGAGAATCCCTTGGACTGCAAGGAGATCCAACCAGTCCATCCTAAAAGGGATCAGTCCTGGGTGTTCATTGGAAGGACTGATGCTAAAGGTGAAACTCCAATACTTTGGCCACCTCACGCGAAGGGTTGACTCATTGGAAAAGACCTGATGCTGGGAGGGATTGGCAGCAGGAGGAAAAGGGGACGACAGCGGATGAGATGGCTGGATGGCATCACTGACTTGATGGACATGAGTTTGAGTAAACTCCAGGAGTTGGTGATGGACAGGGAGGCCTGGCGTGCTGTGATTCATGGGGTCGCAAGGAGTCGGACATGACTGAGCGACTGAACTGACTGACTGATTGAATACTATAAACTGCAAAGAAAGTTTCTATCTATGAGAGCAGATGCTCTATCTGTGTTTCTCATGTTCGGCACTGTGCAAAACTTAAGCTATTGTTCCT
Source organism: Redunca redunca (assembly GCA_006410935.1). Taxonomy (NCBI): domain Eukaryota; kingdom Metazoa; phylum Chordata; class Mammalia; order Artiodactyla; family Bovidae; genus Redunca; species Redunca redunca. Next base: position 232,214 of record SJYQ01000077.1, read on the forward strand.
CATGTCAGACCTCAATGATGATTGGAAAAATAAAAAAATAACACACGTTATTCCATTTGTTCTCAATTCCTGCCTCCTGCCATGCTTTTCTTACCTACATGAAGTGATGATCACTTAAAAAGTGCTTAGTATGGGCTAGTTAAACCCATTTAATTCTCATAAGGCTCTAGGGTGTAGCTAACATTATGATTGCCATCCTGTGTTAGAAAACTGAGTCCTAGAGAGTTGAGATGGAGAAGGCAATGGCAAACCACTCCAGTACTCTTGCCTGGAAAATCCCATGGGTGGAGGAGCCTGGTAGGCTGCAGTCCATGGGGTCGCACAGAGTCGGACATGACTAAGCGACTTCACTTTCAATTTTCACTTTCCACTTTCATGCATTGGAGAAGGAAATGGCAACCCACTCCAGTGTTCTTGCCTGGAGAATCCCAGGGACAGGGGAGCCTAATGGGCTGCCGTCTGTGTGGTCGCACAGAGTTGGACACGACTGAAGCGACTTAGCAGCAGCAGCAGAGAGTTGAGAACTTTGACCTAGAATGCACAAGTAGTAAGTGGAGTGGTACTCAAGTCCAAGTGGTTCAGAGATATACTATGCATTACTGCAGATCACTGTCTCACCATTTTGGTGCTCGACTACTTCTTAATCACACCTTGAGACAGAACCTGGAACTGAGATGGCAGAGGGGGTGAAATTTGAGAAAATCTGGAATTCATTTAATCTTAACCCTGGAACTCCTGGGTGTGGTTTTTCAGTCCTGATGCTGGAACTTCTGTCTGATTTCCAACATCTCTCTAGCTGCCTCCATTTTTCCATGAAAGAGAGTGAAAGTGAAATCACTCAGTCATGTCCGACTCTTTGCGACCCCATGGACTGTAGCTTACCAAGCTCCTTCTGTCCATGGGACTTTTGGAACCTCGAACATCTGCTTATCTCTTATCAAGTCCCCATGTGAATGAGACTCATGATCTCAATCTGATGCTAAAGTCTTTCTTTGAGATGCATGAAGTTTCCTAAGATTATGATAGAACCATTGAAATAAAAATAAAGATAAACATCACAAAGTATCTAATAGAATTAAAAAAAGATTGTTTTCCCCAAATCCCCATCTGAACATTTCAAATTTCTCACTGCCCTTAAAACTGGATTCTGCGCTTGTCAGTGTAGGTGGAGGCCTATATTTCGATTCTTCCCCTTATATTTTTGTATGTTTGAATTTATATCTTATGCACCATTCCACTCATTACTCCAGCTTTTCCATGCTAGCTTTTTCTTTTACTTTTTTTTTTTTAATTTTTATTTTTACTTTATTTTACTTTACAATACTGTATTGGTTTTGCCATACATTGACATGAATCCACCACGGGTATACATGAGTTCCCAATCCTGAACCCCGCTCCCACCTCCCACCCCATATCATCTCTCTGGATCATCCCCGTGCACCAGCCCCAAGCATCCTGTATCCTGAATCGAACATAGACTGGCAATTCGTTTCTTACATGATAGTATACATGTTTCAATGCCATTCTCCCCAATCATCCCACCCTCTCCCTCTCCCTCAGAGTCCAAAAGTCTGTATCTCTTTTGCTGTCTCATATACAGGGTTATCATTACCATCTTTCTAAATTCCATATATATGTGTTAGTATACTGTATTGGTGGTTTTTTTTTTT
>SJYQ01000077.1:247146-266341 GCA_006410935.1 Redunca redunca
TCATTATTTGGCTATAAAGTATTTTCAGTATTCTGAAGTTACTGTTTTTACCTATTTATTATGAGATCCATTGTCCATAGAGAAAAATTCAATAGTTCTATTATTATTTGGGCTGAGTTTTTAACAACTTTATGAATAAAATAATTTTAAGGTTAAAAATATAGAAAAGGTATAATGTCCTTTTACTGTTTTGTTTTTTTCCATGTTGGTGTTTGAATCTTAAAAGGAAGAGAAAAATTGCTGCAACACTGGTGATATGGACAGCACTGAACAATGTTGTTTTGTATGCAATGATGATGCATAACAGAAGAAGCCAAAATGAGTCAGACAAGAGTGTATTAAGTCCATTTTCCTCGTTTTGATTCAGAGGTTTTTTGCTAAAAATCACAAGCCAGTCTTAGTGGCAAGCTTTAGAAAACTTGCACAGCACTGATAAGAAAGGACATCGCTCATAAATATTCATTAAAAATTACCTTTTCTGGATCATGAATTTTTCAAGCAGACACTGATTTGACCTCTACAAGGAGCAAAATCCAGCCTATAGTGGAGTGTATCCTATTTCTGACCAAAAAAAAAAAAAGGTAAAAAATTGGTTTTCCCAGCTAAGCAACTACTTTGTACACTGTGTGAGGTCCGAGGTCAGTTACCTCTGCGCTTCACACACTTGAGCATTAATATTCATTCAAATTACAATCTTTAAATTCTAAAGTCCTGTTCATACTTCTCTGAGAAACTGATTGTAAGGCAGGCCAGGGTTTGCATTTTAACTAATTTTTAAAGTAACTTCATCTAACTTCTCTGTTGCTAAAAAATGTATGAATTCAGTAATTTCCTTTAGAAAAAAGTCACATCTGCCTGTTTTGAATTTATATGCCCTCCACTAAGGATAAAAGCCACATTTTTCCTGGTAATTATCTGCAGAGTGGGTGAATGGATAGAACCATCTACATTTATGTCTATCAGAGAGCTATTGTTGGTGTTTCATCTTCATATAGCTCCTCACAGTTCATACATACAAAAGGAGCTTTGCATTATTTGGGGGTATGTTTTTTGCTTTCATTGTTATGCCTACAATATCTCAGTGGGGTAGTCAGCATTACCACCTGCATTGTTTAAATAGAGTAACTGATAAGCAGAATATGAATTATGATAGCTTATACTGTGCAAACTTAGCATCTAAATCAGAATGTTTTCCTAGAACCTTGCCCTCGGTGCTTGTTTTAGTTTAAATTCTAGGACCTGTATTTGGGTTACTTGAAAAAGTGACAGAATAGTGACCAAAATAATCCTTCAAACACTATACAGTTCAAGCTATATATTTTTCTTATTGAGCTACACAGCATTAAAATTTTCTTATTACAGCTGGATTTCAATCCCAGCTCGTTCGTTTTCTGGAGTTGTGACCTTGGATACATCTTAACCTTTCTATTCTTTGCCTTCCTCTTTGAAAATCGAGATGGGGAGTATTGGTTTGAAGGATTTACAAGGCACCTTAATTTATACCTGGCAGTCAAAATAGTTACTATTTAGTATAAAATTAACTTGACTTGAGCATAATGCGACTTAGCACAAAGAAGGTAATAGCATTTGTATTGGGATATAGTCTCTAGGAGAAATGAAAACATGTTAAATTGGACATTTCCACCCCATCTCACCCTACAAGTCCCAGAACAGAATAAAAATGTTGTCAAAAAGGTGACTGATTTAGAGTCTCCACTAATTTTGTTTTCTTTGCTTTTTATTTATAATTCAACCCATATTACCTCCTAGTTAGCTGCTCATCTAACTTGCACAGGGCTCTTATTTTGAGGGTGAAACCTACAATAAACATTGTATTATTTCAGTGGTCTTGGCGATTTAACATCAGGTGTTGATGCTGCATCTTGTTGACCCTTATTTCCCAAAGTTTTTTTATATGGTTGTTCTTAGACACAAGGATGCTCAGCCTATCTTCCCTAGTTTTGATGGTTCATCATCCCAACTCCACTCCTCTCATGTCAGAGTGTAGAACAAGAAACAGAATTTATGCAAGGGAAGCTGAGGACCAGTCCAGAGCTCATCCATTTCTCCTCCTACCATTTGAAGATGTTCATGCACTAGGGCTGCCAGGTTTAATAAGAGAAAATGCACAGTATCAAATTATTTTTGAGTTTAGATAAACAATGAACTTTTTTGGCATAAGTATGCCTCATGCAATACTTGTGACATACTTAGAATAAAAGTTACTTATTTTAGCTGAAATTCAAATTTAACTGGATGTCCTATATTTTATCTGGCAACCCTCTAGAGTAACCCAAATCCATTCAAAGACTCTCTTGCATGAAGAAAATAATTGCTTTTAACCTTTTGCCCATTATCCTCTTCAGTCATGCAGAATGGCAGAAGTCCCCAGAGTAGTATATGCTTCCTTTTTATACTTCCAAATTATGCCATCAATGTAAATCACCAGATAAATCTGTCATGCTTTTATTTCTACTGTGGAGTCACATGTTACTAGAGGTGTTAGGCTCTATATTCACCAACTAAGACAGAATTCCTTAATAGTCAAAAATATGCTTAAAGATTTATTAGTATGTCATATTGGTGGTTCTTATACATTCTCTCAGCAAATCAATTATGGTCTGTTTTTCTTCCAGTATCGGAAGACATTGCTAATAAGGGATTGTTGTTATTGTTCTTGTGTCTTGTGTTGCTGCTGAGCATCAAATTCAGTAGAAGGCTTGATGTTGGAGGATTATTAAGAAATGTCCTTAATCTTTAGCTTGTGATAGTCATCAAAAAATTGTAATGTAATTTTCAGAATAAACTTAATCTGTTGCCAGAAATATTTTATTTTGCTTCCTATTTCTATGAAAAGACATTATAGAAAGTAAGAAAAGGAAGAAGAAAGAAAGGGAGAGAAGAAAGGAAAGAGAGAACCTTCAGACTCTAAGGTTCAGGGCTATCATTCTTTTCCAGATAGTATCTGATAACATAAAATGTTAATTCATGTAGAAATAATTCTGATAATATAAAATGTTAATTCATGTAGAAACATCTTGAAACAAGAATCATTCAATCACAAAAATAGATAATATCTACTTAATGAATATTAACATATGGTATCATAAAAGCAAGAGGACAAAACTGTAGTGCACAAAATTTGGATGAGGAAAAAGATTTCTGTAGTACAACTATTTAAGCATTTTCTCCATCAGGCAAACAGAACAGACCATGAGAATCCAAACATGTATTTACTTTTGTAACATGACAGCTCATGTTAGAAAATGATTACCCCAGCTCTGCAATGAGTGCTCAGCACAGGAGCTTCTGCAAGGACCATAACAGCGACAATTTCTAAAAATGCTAGATGTCTATTTTTAATATTAAAAGCAATATTTATCATGTTACACTTATGTTAACTTTTTGTTTTTACATGACACTTAAATTAGTTTCTGACAGATATAGTTCCACATGTGCAGAACAAGGTATCAAGCCGCTGTGTTTGGAGAGAGAGGCACAGTCATAAGAGGACTTTTTATTATGTTTTACATCTGATTGTTTATGCACAACGGTACATTTAAGTTGGGTTTCAGTAAGCCAGTTGCCAGAGATTCAAAGCCTGGCAAAGAGCACATTCTCTTTATAAAATAAAGGATGTACAGTCATCCACACCAGCTTGCAAGTTATTCTTTATGAGCAACAGAATTGCTTTTTGCCCATTTCAGACAGAACCCTAAATGTACCCAGCACAGCAAGAGAGAGCATGGGAAGCAAAGAGCGCTTAATATTCCAGCCTAGCTCACTGGAAACCACCACCACAAGAAAACTAAAATGACAGAGCAGTGTTCTGTAGAACAACATGATTTGTCTGCTTTAAATGGAGAATAATGGTTTTAAGTTTAGAGCAGAACTAAAAGGCTCAATTACTATTCATGGATTCTGAATTGTTCTACTTTGGAAACTCCTTTAGCATGAAATGTTCATCAAAATCAATGCATGAAACTATAGGGAAAAAAATACACCTAGTTTCCCCTATGAATAAAGGACTTCCCCAATTTTGAGTACCGGGGAAAAACCGCCACAATTCACATAAATGTATCTTAGGTGGTAAAGCAAAATGCTTTAAAATAATAACTTTTGGATGGATGTTGAGAGGTAGAGAAATACATATCTATAAGATGATAAAACATGATTATATTTTTACTCTTACAACTAACACTAATAAAAGCATGCTATTCCTCATATAGAAGGCTTTCCTACTGTTGTTTAGTTGCTAAATCATGTCTGACTCTTTGGGGTCACGTGGACTCTAGCCTGCCAGGCTTCTCTGTCCTTGGGATATCGGAGGCAAGAATACTGGAGTTGCTATTTCCTTCTCCAGGGGATCTTCTTGATCGAACCCGTGTCTCCTGCTTGGCAGGCAGATTCTTTACCACTGAGCCACCAGGAAAGTTCTTTACTACTGAGCTATTATCAATGTTTTAATCTTTAAAAACTATATCAAAAATTGTCAAAAATATATGGATGTACCTTTTACTAAAACTAAGAACTGTTGCCATTGGAATTTAGTAGTAATTCTGAAGATCACAATATAATAATAAATTGACAAATATATCACTCCTTGAACTCTACTTAAATCACTAAGTAAGAAACTACTGATTAGCTTTACACTGTAGAACTATACAGCTGTAAAGGAAGTATTCAGTAGTGGAATAGTTGATAAGCCTTTGGTAATCAAAGCTGAAGGATTTTTGTTTGCTTTATTTTTTCTATATATTTATTTCTCCCAGTATCATCATGGCTTTCTAAGATTATGCAAACAAAAAGTAGATGACCTGCTTCCCCAATCCTATGTTTAGAACAACAACAAAAATGTCTATTAAAGCATGAAACATATCAATTTTGATTGCTTTTCTCCCACATATTTTCTTAAGAGAATGGCACTGTCTGAGAACTATTGGTAATAAAGCTAAGAAATAAATAGTATCCCTTATGTACTGACTTGTGTAGGAAAACATTTGCTTTTATATGGACATGGGCAAAATTTTCATGTGGACTATTATGGATTATAATTGCATTTCACTTACCATATTAAAAAATGTCAAATCCTAAAACCAAGCAAAACACTACCTACTTTTTTTTTGTCATTATGTAGGAGAATGGTAAAGTCCTAAAGGCAATTTGAAAGCCTTAGTTAACCAGCTCCTTCTGTTTGCATATTCAATCCCTCAATGTAACATATGCATAATTTTATCATCATTGTGTGCCATCTGGAGTATACTGATTGAACTGCAGTTTGAAAATGAGGGTTAAGAGATAATTTGGTTGCATACATTTAGAACTGAAATGCCTCTCATGGAGCAGAACACAGTTATTTAAAAACAGACCTATGACTAAAAGATGAAAATATATTCCATAAATTCAAGAAAACCAAGGAAGACAATTAAATCCTTATGCTTTTTCACTTCAAGACTTTTAAAGATTTTAATAACAATAGCTTTCTAAGGGAACTGTTGTAAAAGAGAATTGTACCTATCTCTTCTTGTAATAATTATAAATAATCTTCAAGTGACTTTACACATTTTCTTTAATTTATCTGGGAAATTAAACAGATTACCAACAAACCATATCAGCTGAGAGATTGATGTGCAAGCAGTTTAGTTTATTTTTTTTAACTATAATATCACTTAATGTTAGGTTAGGTAGAAAACTAGCAGAAATTCATCATATTTGAGCATCCTAGCTGAGAGCAATTGCTCTGGAAGCACATGAGAGCCGTACTGAAAACTGAAAACAGCGCCAATCCAAAATTTTCACCTCCAGTTACCACGTCATATCAAGTGAAACACTTTATAAAACCCATCTTAAAATGGAATTAATACCTCATATAAGAATAATAACATGGCTTCACTCTTCCAAAAGTTTTTTTGCATATTTTCTCCACTTTTAAATTATTCTGACCTTAAAATTTTTCATATTTTCTAATACAACTAAATGGTTGAGCCATCATATTGTGATGAATGAACATTCTATATGACATTGTTGAAAGCAGGGCCATCAAGAAGGAAATGACATGACTTGGACTTGCTAAAAAATCATTGATTTTCAAAATTTTAGGTGCTTTAAGGCCATTAGCCTTCCTATATGATACATGTCAGTCTTTCCTACTTATTACCTTCCTAAAATTACAGATTCCCAAATTTATATAAAAAAGAACCCCTGTTACCAAGTGACTCCTTCCCTAGGTACTGCTTTCCTGCTCCAAGAGGGATTTTGAGAAGTTTCTAAAGATTATTCCTTCAGAATTGGAAAGTCCTCTCTCTCCTCAATCCCTCCCATGATATTAACAGTTTCCTGGAACATGGTTTTATTGTTACAATTCATTCACTCAGCTCACAGAGCAGATACAGAAGCATGAGCATGAATACTTGAACTGTGAGTTGAAGAATAGTGTGAATACACATTATTAAACAAACATGGCACTCCTAGCCACTGAGAGGCAGTTCACAACTGAATTTCCCCTTTATTTATCCAGAAGAGCAGAGAGGAGCAAGCATCTAATCTATTACCACTCTGTCACAGAACATGACATTCTAACTCAGTCAGTGGGGACTCACAATAAACTCGAAATCACATTGAGTGCCTCCCTGGTATGACAATTGATTATGTCTCTTAACCTTTCTGCATCTGTGGTACCATCTGGAGCATTTAGTGCTTACATTTTTTGCACGCAAAGATCAGGTACCAGTTTCTACAGACCTAAGTACATTCTCAATCCTTTTACTGTAAGTCTGTAATAGTAATAATAAGAAAACAATAGCCAGCATCATCTTCATTTCACAAAAGATGAAATTCCAAAGAAAGTAAACACACACCCAATAACTAATAGTTTATAGAATAACTAATGTAGGATTATCAATTCAAAAAGCTATCCATTCACTGTTGGGAAATATGTCCAGACACAGAAGACAAAGGACATCTTACAAGGAACTACTAGGTGCCAAAGGATTGACGGACATGATATTTCATTTTATTCTAAGTAGTGAGCACTAGTGTCCTATATTAGTATAAAGTTAAGACTCTGAAATGTTAAGTAATTTGATTTAGACTACACAAACATTTTATTTAATTTTGGAGCTGAGATTCAAATCCAGTTCTTCTCCCAAAGCCATTGTTCTTCATTCTACATCATTAAATGTAATCCAGTTTAATATATATTAATCTTTTTGGTAAATATTCATTAAATACTATACAATGTGTTGACTTCTGTGAGTTGTTGAAAAAAAAATAGCAGATACCTCATATATAAAGAATTGTGCTAAGAAAAGGATAAATTCTGTTCAGAGCAAGTTTGGTATAGACTTTCTCATTTGAAGACATATTATACTTTGTTGGATTTTCTTGCAAATTATAGAATATTTAGAAGCATTTCTGCCATCTACCCAGTGCACACTTGGAGCACCCAATCACACAGTCAATATAAATATCTCCAGACATTGCCAAATGCCTCCTAGAGGCCAGCTCTGCCCCCGCCACAGCCATTGATGGACAAGTTCTTGTAAGACATTAAAATTGTAAGCTCCTGGGGAACAAGTTCTGTCCTAAGATTTTATGAAGCAGTTAATTTTGTAGCTCTTCTCACAACTGGAAATAAGAAAAATTTTGATCGATAAATGAATGAATGAATGAATGAATGAATGAAAAATGACAGCAAGTGCCACAAACAAAGTATTTCTGTTACAGTGGAAATGTAACATTGGTGCAAGCATCAGTGAACTAAAAATAAGTAGAGAAGATCTGGGTTTGTTTTCCTCTTTTAAACTTCCTGCACTAGTTCCCAGACAGAGGAAAAACAAAGAGTACACACAGAAAACTGTTACCCAAATTGGCATACACTTCTGCCATCACAGCGCCAAGCCCTCTCCTCTTTCATTGGCCTTAACCAGGTAGTTTGTATCTCAGCAGTCACGCCCTCATGTGCCACCACAAGCTGTGAAATGTGGCAGGAATCCACAGATAATTGCTTTCTCCCCTAAAATAGGCTTTCATAACATCACTCTTATACTCTTGCATTTCTAAGTATTTTCCTAATTAAAAAAATAATGTATGGGAATACATGGGGAAAACTCAGAACCCATGATCTCTGAAATGAAAGCCCTTCATGAGTGATGGTTTTTGCCATCCTGATGTGCATTTAACTGGTGTGACAATTACAAATGACTTCTATGCTTCGGCTTATGAATGTGTTAGTGACTTCTATTTCCTCTTTAAATTTACTCAACGGTAAAATTTTAATATGGAAAGATGCAAGGATAGATGGAGAAAAATGAACAGTATAATACATCTGTACTGCACATGAGTGAGAATAACATGAGAAACCATTTTCTGAATATTGATCTAATAAGAATGCAGATGATGAAATCAAAGGACAGATCAAACATAGGACAACAAGCAACATCCACATGAACCATGTAGGAAAATAAGTACTTGGTATGGGCATGTGCTATAAATATGAGCAGTCTGTTTTACGGTAATACAGGCATTGCTGAGCTTTATATTGTGTCAGGAATTGAACACCATGTTAGTTAATTCATTAAGCAACTTTTAAAGATAAAGAAAATGAGAACTAGGAATTTTACTGCCACGGTTTCTCTGAGAGGACATGGGGTCTTTAGGAGCACAGAGGGGCCTTGGAAGCTCCCTCTCTAACTTCTGTTTCATTTCCCAGATCTCAGAATCAGTGTTCAGGTACCAGTGAGTGTTTCTTGAATAGCATATCGGTAAGACCCACATAGGATACTTAACTTCGGTCTAAGAAAACATTTGATCAAGAATGGTCTCCAACTATTCCCTACAAGCAGGATTATGATGGCAGAGGGTTACTGAGACTATGCCAACTTGGAGCATGATCAAATCGTGCCCAACCTAACAGACAAATGAATCATAATCTCCCAAACAGGAGCAGAGTGAAAAGGTTCTGTTGGCACTTCGAGAAGCATGAGAATGTGCTGGGAGCTCCTGTCCATGTACCTGTTGGCTACCATTGCAGCCAGACTTCTTCGGTCTCTCAAATGGATGATAGAGTATATGAAGTCTATTTTCAAACAGTTTCCCACTTGTCAAGCACATTTCTAAGTCACTTACTCATTTGTCATCTTTATTCATAGCAAGATGTCCATTTGTGACAATTCATTGCTTTTCAGCATGAAAAGAGAACACCACTGCTTAAATATGGGGAAAGTTCCATTTGCAACAGTTGAAGTAAACGACAGCATTTTTAAACTCATCAGTGGAGAAAAAGAGGTTTGCAAATCGTCACTTTCCTGCTGTTTCTACAAAGTGCATTACCTAAAGATTATGAATTCCAAAGATCATGGAAACCATGAGACTTTATCAGGAGATACAAAGAAAAAATGAACCATCTCTTTCAAAAATTGTGTTCAGAAGCCTCAACAAATCACCAATGAATTACAGTCATTTATGAAATCCCATGTTGTCCTGTCTGGTTAACAGGCCAATGCATGACCCCAAGTACAATCAACTATTTCAAGGACACAGCACCTGTGTGCAGGGGCTAGTGACTGCTTTGTTCTTCCTTAGCCCCCAGTACTGTAATTGCACTGCTGGCTGCCACAGGAAAGAGGCAGCTTCATTTGGCCCCTGTCTTTTCTAGTCAAATAAAGGGCTTCCTTTCAAACAAGTGTCAAGTCTAGTCTATGCAGCACATTTATATCACTGTTGCAAGTGTGCAGCTCACAGAAAAGGAAACAGGATATTATTTCCTAGGCAAAGTGCTGTGCTCTTTGTTTTTATTCTGAAGAAAAGACCACATGAAGTAAACAAAAGGGAAATTTGTGGAGGTTAAAAGAAAAGTAGAAGCAAAACAGAACATGTGATGGACACCTGCATGCAGGATCCGCAGCTAGCTGAGACTCTGAATGAGCTCCAGGTCTCAGAAGAGCTTTTTATTTCCATATACTTCTGAGAGGGTGAGAACTATTCCAGAATGATCTTTGTTTTCACTTCCACCAAGTACCTTCTTTCTTGAAAGCATATAGAAGAGAGAAAGGAGAAAACAAAGAAGAAAGAAAATGGGAAAAAGCATTCTGCCTGTTTCTCTTTTCTTGTTTTGGCTTATTGGTAACTAAGGAAAGTACAGATGGCCTAACACAGAGAGAAATTTTGAACTGTTGTTTTTTTGTCCTTATACTAAACCTCTGGTGCTTAGTTGAAGACTTCTGCTCCTTTTTTTCCTTGCCTTTAAATGTTTGTGCTCAGCCATTTCTATTCTCATCACATACATTCCCTAGGCAATTTATTCACATTCAAAGATTCAACCACTATCCATTTACACCAAGGGTCTGCAAAATTTTTTAGGAAAGGAGACAGGAAATATTGACCATGGGGGCCACACAGATTCTGTCACATAGAGATATCTGTACTCAATGCTGCAACACAGAAGGCAAGATGCCAAAGACAACATATAAATAAATAACTGTGAGTGTGTTCCAATAAAATTTTATTTACAAAAACACTTCATAGAATGGATTTGGTCTGTGGGCTAGTTTATTGATTCCTGATCTGTACAAATAACTCAAAAAGCTTTTTCTCAGTCTAGAAACTTCCATTCATTTACTTTCTTTCTAACTGCTACGATCTGAATGTTTGTGTCCTTCCAAATTCCTGTTGACACGATGATGCCCAGTGTGATCATATCACCTTTGGAAGGTGATTAGGTCATGAGAGCAGAACCCTCATGAATGAAATCAGTGCTTTCATAAATGAGCTCCAAGTGAGCTCCTTTGCCTCTTTAGCCAAGTGCAGACAAAACGATCAGCCTGCAACCTGGAGAAGAGGATAGCAAGTGAGGATAAAACAAGGAGTTTGTAACCTGACCATGCTTCCATTTCCAGAACCATAAATTTATGCTGTATAAAAACTGCTTCATCTATGGTATTTTGCTACAGTGGTCCAGACGTACACACTCATTAATAGTCATTTCTTCTTTGATATCTCACTGATGCATCAAACCTCTTTCACTGTTTTCCCCACTAAATTCTGCTTCCAGGTTTTATATTTCAAGGTCTGACATCATTATCACTTCCATCACCATGCTGGTGACTGGAAAATTCTCATTGACTAATCCTTCTCTTTCTCACCCTCCTTTAGACACTTTTGTCAAATTTGCTACCTAAACATATCCTAAACCTCCCTTCCACATAAGCACATCACTGCTTTAATGTCCTAAAGCAGTATCTTTCCTTTCAGGTTTGCCTTCTTTCAAGCTGCTACAGGTGTACTCCTCCTAAGCTATAATCATGTTCTCCCCCTGTGCAAATCTATCACCGTGCCTCAAGCCTGAAACATCAGTCTTAAACTGGATTACATGCCTAATCTCAGACCTCATTAATTAGAGATTCCAAGAATAATAAATAATTATTTCAAATAATTCCTCAGAAAGAGTGACACTGGTAACTCTGGCACTATCCAACCTTTATATTAAATCCATATTCTTTGATATATCCCCCTAAACCTTCATGAATTAGACCCAGATTGTATCTTAAACTTCACATGTTTTCCTCAACCCCTTATGTATGTACAAATGTTGTGGATGGTCCACTGGATCTTTACCTTTAGGGGGCATACTGCCTCCAGACGCGCTGTCACTCCAAGAGCGAACGCCTGGAACTCTTTGTCAGAGCAATACCCTCAGGCTACTGGGACTGCTTTGCCTGCTCACACAAGTAGCAGAGACCTAGGTCCCCTCTGGAGCAGCCCTTGAGTAATAATTGAAGGAGGAAGAGGATACACACATACACACATATACACACACTCTCACACACCAACTCCTTGTTCACTGGTTGGGAAATAGAGGGAATTTAGTCAGTCACACACGTCAGACTCTTTGCGACCCATGGACTGTAGCCTGCTAAGCTCCTCTGTCCATGGAATTTTCCAGGCAAGGATACTGGATTGGGTTCCCTAATTGGGGTGACTCTTAAAATACGTCCTCAGTTCAGTTCAGTTCAGTTGCTCAGTCGTGTCCGACTCTTTGTAACCCCATGAATCGCAGCATGTCCTAGGCTATATTTAAGACTATCTAGTGGGACTGACAGAGAAGGCAGTGGCACCCCACTCCAGTATTCTTGCCTGGAAAATCTCATGGATGGAGGAGCCTGGTGGACTACAGTCCATGGGGTCACACAGAGTTGACTGAAGCGAGTTAGCAGCAGCAGCAGTGGGACTGAGCCAAATCCACCTCTATGATGGTTAATTACATATATCAACCTCAGTAGGGAACAGTACTCAGATATATTGTCATGCTGTTGTTGGATGCTGCTATGAAGGTATTTTTAAGATGAGATTAACATTTAAATCATTTCTTCCTTGATATCTCACTGATGCATCAAACCTCTTTCACTGTTCTCCCCACTAAATTCTGCTTCCAGGTTTTATATTTCAAGATTTTGAGAAAAGCAGATTATCCTCCATAAAACAGTTGAGATTCATCAGATTAATCAGAGGCCTTAACAGAAAACAGCATGAGGTCCCTGATAAAAGAAAATTCTGCCTCCAGACTGTCTTCAGACTCAAGCTGCAGCATCAGTTCCTAGGTCTCTAGCCTACTAGCTGGTTCTACAGTTTGGACTTTCCAAGCTTCCACAAGCCTGTGAGTCAATTGCTTATATCTTTTTCTTTGTTGCACTTCATATGTGTTATGTTCCTTTGGTTCCTCAGACGATAAAGAATCTGCCTGCAATGCAGGAGACCATGGTTCCGTCCCTGGGTTGGGAAGATGCCCTGGAGAAGGGAATGACTACCCACTGCAGTATTCTTGCCTGGAAATTCCATGGACAGAGGAGACTGGCGGGCTACAGTCCATGGGGTCGCAAATAGTCAGACATGACTGAGTACCTAACCACTGGTAACTCAACATAGTAATAGTAACTACATAAATGGCTAGTTATTAGGACCAAAATTGAAGACCCCAGAGAGAGGGTGCATTATTTGCTCAAGATTATAGAGTTCTTCAGAATCTTGTAGAATATTTCATTTCAAATCATATATTTGGAATATTAATCTTGGTTCAAGTTTATTAGCAAAGTAAATTGCTGCTGCACTATACATACAGTAAACATATGAGGCGAGAGTTGCAATACTTTTTCATTGTAAATGAATCAGCTAAAATGCTTGGAGAAATTTTATACCTTGGGTTTTAAAAAGCTGAACTTTAACAAGTTGTTTCAATAGTTTTTTAAAAAAGAAAAAGATGCACATTTTGTCTTAGTATAGTTAAATGACAAGAGAGAAGCCTGAACTTCATCAATTTCTTATTTATATGTTGATGTTTATGAGCTAAAATATTTTTTCCATTGGCAAAATATATTAAGGGGAAACTCTTCACTATCAAATATTATGGAATTTTAATGATGCTCATTTTGTCCTCACTTGGCCGAAGGGGCAAAGGAACTCACTTGGGTTCTTTTGAAAGGGCAAACATCTGTGAGCATATTTGCTACATGATAAATGGTTTTGGACAGGTCTGTGTCTTATGAATATTTTGAATAGGACTGAATATCTGCTGACTAGTCAGATGATGTTAAGGAAGTGATGGTACCAAATTATGAAAGAATAAACGAAGGGGGAACAAATGTTTTTGTCAATATATCAAACTTTTGCTATTAACACACTGAATGGCCTTAAGAAAGTCAACCCAACACCCCAACACTTCAGACTTCAATTTATTTCTGAAATGCAAAGGTGGGATTGATAATTTCTTGCTACTTATTTATTATTGCTATTCTTTCTATTTCTTCTTACTCATTTGGATTGCTATACCATGTTACATGCTCTAAGATGTTAGAGTAACATCTCTCTTACTTAAAATCACTGCAAAATAAGCAGCAAAATGTCAAATATTTTAGGTAGTGTATGCTTTTAATTCATTCACAATATTTGAAATTTTACAACATAAATTATTAAATGTATAGATAAAATTACTCTATTTTTTTAAAATAATGTTAAACAAACTTTTAAAATGTCATATCTTTACTTCATATCATCATTTTAAAGCAGGCAAGATGCTTAGGAATCTGGGTCTAACACTGCTAGTCTCAATTAGCCCATCCTGGTTGGACTTAATGATTCCTCCACAGTCTTTCTCTTTCTCTCTTATCTCTCAATTTGTGATTTCCTTTTTGACAGTCATAACATAATCATGTTTCCAATCTCTCATCACCGGGACCTAATTTAAAGAGAACACAAGTAACTAAGCAAAACAGTAATCATATCCATAGACACAACCACATACATAGACTCAAGACCACTCTCAATATGACTCTATAAACTTTTCCACCTTATTTCATGTTTACATTTTAGTCTGTTTTTATTTACTATTGATTTTTCTAAGTTCAATATTTTTCTCTTAATTTAATTCTATCTGCTAAAGAGAAAATGGACTAGTACTGACTTTTCAGAGATTAGCTAATACACTTTGGACAGTGTCTTGGAAAACTGCCTCGGGAGACTGAGTAATAGTTTAGGCTAATGAAGTCTATGTCTTCTTTTTTTTTAATTTTTATTTTAACTTTAGTTTACTTTACAATACTGTATTGGTTTTGCCATACATTGACATGAATTCACCACGAGTGTACATGCGTTCCCAAACATGAATCCCCTCCCACCTCCCACCCCATAACATCTCTCTGGGTCCTCCCCATGCACCAGCCCCGAGCATCCTGCTTCCTGCATCGGACATAGACTGGCGATTCGCTTCTTACATGATAGTATACATGTTTCAATGCCATTCTTCCATCTCATCCCACCCTCTCCCTCTCCCCCAGAGTCCAAAAGTCCACTCTACAGATCTGAGTCTCTTTTGTTGTCTCACATACAGGGTCATCATCACCATCTTTCTAAATTCCATATATATGCGTTAGTATACTGTATTGTTGTTTTTCTTTCTGGCTTACTTCACTGTGTATAATCGGCTCCAGTTCCATCCATCTCCTTAGAATTGATTCAAATGTATTCTTTTTAATGGCTGAGTAATACTCCATTGTGTATATGTACCACTGCTTTCTTATCCATTCATCTAGTGATGGACATCTAGGTTGTTTCCATGTTCTGGCTATTATAAACAGTGCTGCAATGAACATTGGGGTACATGTGTCTTTTTCAATTCTGGTTTCCTCAGTGTGTAGACCCAGTATTGCTGGGTCATAAGGCAGTTCTATTTGCAGTTTTTAAAGGAATCTCCACACTGTTCTCCATAGTGGCTGTACTAGTTTGCATTCCCACCAACAATGTAAAAGGGTTCCCTTTTCTCCACACCCTCTCCAGCATTTATTGCTTGCAGACTTCTGGATTGCAGCCATTCTGACTGGTGTGAAGTGGTACCTCATTGTGGTCTTGATTTGCATTTCTCTGATAATGAGTGATGTTGAGCATCTTTTCATGTGTTTGTTAGCCATCCGTATGTCTTCTTTGGAGAAATGTCTATTTAGGTCTTTGGCCCATTTTTTGATTGGGTCATTTATTTTTCTGGAATTGAGCTGCAGAAGTTGCTTGTATATTTTTGAGATTAGTTGTTTGTCAGTTGCTTCATTTGTTATTATTTTCTCCCATTCAGAAGGCTGTCTTTTCACTTTGCTTATATTTTCCTTTGTTGTGCAGAAGCTTTTAATTTTAATTAGATCCTATTTGTTTATCTTTGCTTTAATTTCCAGAATTCTGGGGGGTGGATCATAGAGGATCCTGCTGTGATTTATGTCAGAGAGTGTTTTGCCTATATTCTCCTCTAGGAGTTTTATAGTTTCTGGTCTTACATTTAGATCTTTAATCCATTTTGAGTTTATTGTTGTGTGTGGTGTTAGAAAGTGATCTAGTTTCATTCTTTTACAAGTTGTTGACCAATTTTCCCAGCACCACTTGTTAAAGAGATTGTCTTTACTCCATTGTATATTCTTGCCTCCTTTATCAAAGATAAGGTGTCCATAGGTGTGTGGATTTATCTCTGGGCTTTCTATTTTGTTTCATTGATCTATATTTCTGTCTTTGTGCCAGTACCATACTGTCTTGATGACTGTGGCTTTGTAGTAGAGCTTGAAGTCAGGCAAGTTGATTCCTCCAGTTCCATTCTTCTTTCTCAAGACTGCTTTGGCTATTCGAGGTTTTTTGTATTTCCATATAAATCTTGAAATTATTTGTTCTAGTTCTGTGAAAAATACCACTGGTAGCTTGATAGGGATTGCATTGAATTTCTATGTCTTTTTGTGATAATCAAAATAATCTTTCAAATATACGACACCATGAAGGTAAATTTAAACACTGCATGTATGCCCATATACTTACTCATATTTCATTGACAGTTACCATATAAAAATGTTCTTCTTAATGAAACATTCAACTGATTCATTTTTATCTGTCTTTCAGGTCTTGTCCAAGGATTTTGTGAATCACATACTATAATATGCTTGCTTTTATTTAATAATTTAGTTCTTATTAATTTTGAATAGATTGTTTTATCCATAAAACAATGACCAACCAAAATAAGTATATGTCTAAACAATAGCACACATATAAGTTGCATTTTATAATGTCCTAAAATAGACTTTTATATTATTTTATTTTTTAAAAAGTTAAATATATATATATCTTCTATTTTCACTGAGAAGAAATCATACTTCCATACAAGATTTATATATGAATGTCCTTAGCAGCTCTTTCTGTAATAACCAAAAATGAGAGAGTAAACAAAATATCCATAATCAGGTATATAAGTAAACAAACTATGGCATAGCCAAGCAATAGAATACAACTTAGCTATAAAATGAAATGAACTGCTATAAACAATATAATGTTGGTGAAACTCAAAATAGATATACTGAGTTTAAAAGTCAGACAAAAATGTGTATGCACTGTATGATAATCTTTCTGGAAAAATAGAAAATGCAAACTAACATAGTGACAGAAAATAAAATATAGTGATAGAAAGCAGATCAGCTGCATCTGGGGTGTAGCTAGGTGTAACAAAATGGAATTTCTACAGAAGAGTACAAGATAAATTTGATGGCCGTAGTATATGTTCACTCTCATGATTATAGTGATGATTTTACAGTTACATACTTATGTTCAAACTTATCAAGCTGTATACTTTTAAGTATGTACAATTTATTGTATGCCAATTATACCTCAATAAAAGCTGTTAAAATGTTATTGTTTTATTTCAATCCCACTATCATCCTGTGAAGTAGTATTTTTCTGTTTTACAATTATTTACACTCTTATTTATAAAAGTTGTATTATTTTTCCATGATTATGCTCTAAGTATCCATCATATAAGGATTTCAATATTTTAATAGTTTGTTAATATTTTATCTCTGTTGGATACTCCTTCCATATCCATATTTTCCTATAGAAGAACATGGTGGATTTAGCACAATCTTCATCATACTCAAGAATCTTCATTACTAAATCTGAATAAGTGTCTTATACTGTAATAGGGGTGTGGCAGGCATATAGCCATGGGCACAAGGCCATTGCCCAGTGACCAGTATAGGGAGACCGGTAGCTCAGGCTCCTAGCAAAGCAGTTAGAGGTTCCACTTGGCTAAATGTGGGTCAGCTGGGTAGTGGTCCTTGCAGTGGAGAGTGCAATGAGAGGAGGGGTCATGGTGTTCTCCCTGGGGACCTCTATGCCTTCCAGCCTTGGGCCAGCAGGTGATCTGGGGGGCCTAGGGAACAGGCTGTGGGCTGTGTCCTGCAGGGTTCCAGAGAAACTCCCCACTACCCCCACCTCACAACCTAGTGTTGGGGGTAGTATGCCTGAGCTCATTCTGTAGGACCCAGCAATCTGTCCCTCCATTTGGGTTGCTTGAAGGACTCCATTGGGTCCTAGGTCCCTGGCTTCCTCAGCAATGACAGTTGGTCAGGGACTGGGGAGCTGGCCTGACAGAGTGGCCAGCTAAGACCTACCTCTTCAGCCAGCCTAGGCACTGGCAAGAGGACCCAGACTGGTGATGGGCAAATGCTCCCAGACAGGGTAATTGGCCCCAAAAGGGGCCCTTTCCTCTTAGCCCAAACCTGGACCTTGGAAGGTGAAATAATTGGATTGAAGCAAGAAGGAAGAGAAAATTTAGAGATAAAAGAAGTAAAACAGGAAAGAATGAAAGGAAATATTGAAGAAGTGAATGAAAATAAATGAACAAAATTCAAACCAACGAAACAAATGAATGTAAGTGAACATACCCTTTTAGTATGTCATACTAGCTAAGGATACTTTATAAAATGCTTCCATGGAATGCGGATGCAAAAAGTTATCTATGATATTGAGAATGTTTGTATTTTCCTTGAAGACCTTTGAGGTCAAGTGAGAAGAGGTCCCATGAGAAAGCTTTTGATGATCAAATATACTTCATCTCAGAGCTTTCTTTAAAGGGCAAATGCAGGTGACCAAGAGACAATGTCTGAAAAGTGATTGAAAGAGCCAAGAGAATTGTTTTTAAAATTAGTCATCAAAGAAAAAGGGCAATTAACTTATCTTTTTCTAGACTAAAATTTATAATACAACCATAATAAATAAAATCATGTCATACAAGCACTCATGCACACACACACACACACACACACACACATTCCAGACTGAACAGTATAGAAAATAGTAAGAAAGGAATGAGACAGACAGAAATATATAAAAGAACACAAAACTAATGGTGATGCACAAAATCAGTGAGAGAGAATGGATTGATTACTAAATAGTATTCAGAAAATAAGACAAATATTAGGGAGAAATCCAATAAATATTAATTTTATACCAGTGATTTTCAAACTTTTGGCATTTATGGAACATGGTCAATGACTGCTTCTTTAATATACTGACCTCAAAATTTTAGTAACTTTACAAACATAGTTTTGATTTTTAATTATAAAAAAATTCAAATTTATATTTTTCTATCAGTGATAGGAATGACACTAGAAGCTTCTTCTCTCTATTTCTGGATCAAAGCAAATATATTGCCAAAGATATTTCATCCAATGAGTTCATTCCCTTACTTTATTTCAACTACAGTAGAGTTTCTGAGAGTTGTAAGTTTCTGAGAAAAAGATCAAGTGTTCTCTATTGTGGCAAATTTCTCCATATATTTATACCAAATAAAAACACCACATTTAGGAAAATATTTTCTACTGAAGATTCCTTTTCATACGCAAAATGA
>SJYQ01000077.1:266379-278118 GCA_006410935.1 Redunca redunca
ACGATTGTTAGGTATATTTAGAAATTACATCCAAATATCATACTCTAAGATGAAAAGTTTAAAAGTTTCAAATTGAAAGAGAGTGGCAAAGAATTTTCAATCAACTATTCAACTTACCTTTGGTTCTGGAAAATATTACTTCAAGAAATATGTCAAAAACACTAATTTCTTTTTCTGAGTAGTGGATAATATGATCAAGAAATGGAAAAGAAAAAAAGTTCTAACCAAAAACTTCTCAAAGTTTTGGAGTCATCAAAGTTTCCAACAACCAAGCCTAACACCATAGTTTAAAACCTACAAAGTAAGCAGACAGAGCTATTTAAGAAAAGCAGTATATTTAGTATTTAAGTGAGTCATTGAACTCTTAGAAATAGCCCTTTGTGCCTTATCGTTCTTTACTGCAAATGGCAAAAGAGAAGAGTCTCCTTGATAATCACAGTTGTCTAAGATTTAATCTCTCCAGAGATTCATATATATTTATTCATATATATTTAAAAAGAAAATAAATAACGCTACCCATGACCTATTCTTATACTTTAACTAGGAGACAGAGAATTCCTCAAAATTCTAAGTATATGTAAGTGGAGACATAAATTTTCTAACCAATAAAGCCATTTCCAGATCTACCTGAGCCAAAGTTAAGAAAGATTGTACAGAAGAGATAAAAGGGGAGAAGGGAACTGGCAGAGATAGAGCACAGATAAAATTATCTATAGAGAGAGAAATTTCCACTCAGTGGAGAACAGAAAACATTTATGAGATCTTTTGGATATGAGAAAATTCTGGTTAAAACTTCAAGAGTTTTCCAAATGAAATCTGAATCTGCTCCCACTCCACAGTGGGCAAAGAGAAACCAGAGAAAGAGGCAAGTACTCCAGAATGGGGGGTGGCAGTTTTAAAAAATGCACTAACTTACATAGGATGCTGATCTTGAATGGCAAGAATATGAGTAGATCCTGGCACATACCTGTGACTTCTTAAAAGTCTATATGGAAACTCTAATTGGGTTCAGTCACACATTCTATCCAGATGGTCTCAATAGCATCTTACTCTCTCTTAATACTATGTCCTTGCAATAGCTCCTAGTGTGTGAATGATGGGTAGAATACACAATCTGAGGGTAAGAAAAGGGTAAGGAACCACCGATTTCCCAAGTCCAGCTCAAGGGTCAACTGTTGGTCACAACCTTTCAATATAGTCCTCCAACAGCAAATGTACCTAACAATTAACAATGAAGCTATTGACTGGGAAGTAATTTAGTAATATTTACTAGTGAAAAATCTTTAATGCAAAGAAAAAAATGGAGGACAAACAGTAAAATGTGTTCTCATAAAATAAGAATTATAAATGCCTCCTCAATATAAAAGTAGCTGGATAAGAAATATATATGTGTATTTCTTACCCACCGTGACCTATTATCCACATCTGTCAAAATGGCTGTCATCAAAAAGACCATAAAAAAGAAATATTGGTGAGGATATGGATAAAAGAGAATGCTTATACACTGCTAGTGGGGTGTAAATTAGGGCAGTCATTGTGCAAACCAGCACATAAACCTTCTCAAAATATTAAAAAGAGAACTACTATATGATCTTAACATACTATATACGTCAAGGCTGTATATTGTCACCCTGCTTATTTATCTTATATTCAGAGTACATCATGAGAAACGCTGGGCTAGAAGAAGCACAAGCTGGAATCAAGATTGCCAGGAGAAATATCAATAACCTCAGATATGCAAATGACACCACCCTTATGGCAGAAAGTGAAGAGGAACTAAAAGCCTCTTGACGAAAGGGAAAATGGAGAGTGAAAAAGTTGGCTTAAAGCTCAACATTCAGAAAACGAAGATCATGGCATCCAGTCCCATCACTTCATAGGAAATAGATGGAGAAACAATGGAAACAGTGTCAGACTTTATTTTTGGGGGCTCCAAAATCACTGCAGATGGTGAGTGCAGCCATGAAATTAAAAGAAGCTTACTCCTTGGAAGGAAAGTTATGACCAACATAGATAGCATATTCAAAAGCAGACACATTACTTTGCCAACAAAGGTCAGTCTAGTCAAGGCTATGGTTTTTCCTGTGGTCATGTATGGATGTGAGACTGGGACTGTGAAGAAAGCTGAGCACCAAAGAATTGATGCGTTTGAACTGTTGTGTTGGAGAAGACTCTTGAGAGTCCCTTGGACTGCAAGGAGCTCCAACCAGTCCATCTTAAAGGAGATCAGTCCTGGGTGTTTATTGGAAGGACTGATGCTAAAGCTGAAACTCCAATACTTTGGCCACTTCTTGTGAAGAGTTGACTCATTGGAAAAGACTCTGATGCTGGGAGGGATTGGAGGCAGGAGGAGAAGGGGACGACAGAGGATGAGATGGCTGGATGGCATCACAGACTCTGTGGACATGAGTTTGAGTGAACTCTGGGAGTTGGTGATGGACAGGGAGGCCTGGAGTGCTGTAATTCATGGGGCGGCAAAAAGTCAGACACGACTGAGTGACTGAACTTAACTGAACTGAACTATATGATCTAGCAAGTCTACACCCTGGTACATATTTAAAGAAAATGAAAACACTAATTGGAAAAGATGCATGCCCCCAATGTTCATGGCAGCATAATTTACTATAGCCAAAATATGGAAGCAACTTAAGTTTTCATCAAAAGATGATTAAGAAGTAGTACATAAGTGATAAATATATATGATATGATATGACATGAATACATATATATGTATGTATGTATGTATATATGCATATATATATATAATGGGATGCTACTATAGCAAAACAGAAACAGACACAGATATGGAAAATAAACTAGGGATTATCTGTGGGGATATAGATGAGGAAGGAGAAAGATAGGGTTAGGGGACTGAGAAGTACAAAATACAATGTATAAAATAAATAATCTATAAGGATATATATAGTACAACACAGTGAATATACCCAATATTTCTTAGACACTTTAAATTGAGTATGTGTGTGAGTCATTCAGGCGTGGCTGACTCTTTGTGACCCCATAGACTGTATTGCCTGCTAGGCTCCTCTGTCCATGAAATTCTCCAAGCAAGAATACTGAAGTGAGCTGGAACCCTTCTCCAGGGGATCTTCCTGACCAGGGATTGAACCCTGGTGTCCGGCATTGCAGGTAGATTCTTTACTTTCTGAGCCACAGAGAAGTCCATTAACAATTTTGAATCTCTATCTAGTACACCTGAAAATAATGAAATCCTATCAAATTAGTTACCCCAATATAAAAAAGAAGTACACGTTTAATAATAAATTTTAATTTTTAATTATTAAAGTGACAAAGATTTAAAAGATAATCCTGTGCTGATGATATTGAGTTTATAAAGACTATCAGAAAATATAATACATCTTATGTTATATCAGTTCAGTTCAGTTCAGTTGCTCAGTCATGTCCAACTCTTTGCCACCCCATGAATCACAGCATGCCAGGCCTCCCTGTACATCACCAGCTACTGGAGTTCACCCAAACTCATGTCCATCGAGTCTGTGATGCCATCCAGCCATCTCATCCTCTGTCGTCCCCTTCTCCTCCTGCCTCCAATCCCTCCCAGCATCAGAGTCTTTTCCAATGAGTCAACTCTTCACATGAAGTGGCCAAAGTACTGGAGTTTCAGCTTTAGCATCATTCCTTCCAAGGAACACCCAGGACTGCTCTTCTTTAGGATGGACTGGTTGGATCTCCTTGCAGTCCAAGGGACTCTCAAGAGTCTTCTCCAACACCACAGTTCAAACGCATCAATTCTTCAGCGCTCAGCCTTCTTCACAGTCCCACTCTCACATCCGTACATGACCACAGGAAAAACCATAGCCTTGACTAGACGGACCTTTGGTGGCAAAGTAATGTCTCTGCTTTTGAATATGCTATCTATGTTGGTCATAACTTTCCTTCCAAGGAGTAAGTGTCTTTTAATTTCATGGCTGCAGTCACCATCTGCAGTGATTTTGGAGCCCCCAAAAATAAAGTCTGACACTGTTTCCCCATCTATAGCTTTAAATATTTATTATTTTGATCTGAGCAATTCTACTTCTTAGTAATATAGTCTATGGAAAAAACTAAGGCATTTCCTTCCAGATGTCTGGTAGGAAGTTAGTTACCATAATGATACAATAGGAAAAATTGGAAATATATAAGAAAAAAAGTTTGTTGTTCAGTCACTCAATCATGTCTGACTTTGTGACCTGATGGACTGCAGCACTCCAGGCTTCCCTGTCCTTCACAATCTCCAGGAATTTGACTCATATCCATTGAGTCAATGATACCATCCAACCATCTCATCCTCTGTCTCCCCCTTCTCCTGCCCTCAATCTTTCCTAAAATCAGGTTTTTTTTCCAATGAGTTGGCTTTTCACATCATGTGGCCAAAGTATTGGAGCTTCAGCATCAGTCCTTTCAATGAATATTCATAGTTGACTGTCTTTAGGATTGACTTTTTGATATCCTTGCTGTCCAAGGGACTCTCAAGAGTCTTCTCCAGCATCACAATTCAAAAGCATCAATTCTTCTGAGATTAGCCTTCTTTATGATCCATCTCTCCCATCCATAAATGACTAGGGGAAAGACCATAGATTTAAATATACAGACCTTTGTCAGCAAAGTGATATCTCTGCTTTTTAATATGCTGTCCATGTTTGTCTTAGCTTTCCTCCAAGGAGCAAGTATCTTTTTATTTCATGACTGCAGTCACTGTCTGCAGTGGTTTTGAAGCCCCAAAAAATAAAGTCTGTCACTGTTTCCATTTTTGCCCATCTGTTTGCCATGAAGTGATGGGACCAATGCCGTGAACTTAGTTTTTTGAATGTTGAGTTTGAAGCCAGCTATTTCACTGTCCTCTTTCCCCTTCATCACAAGGCTCTTTAGTTCCTCTTTGCTTTCTGCCTTTATGTTGTTTTCCAGTCACTCAATCGTGTCCTACTGTTTGCAAACTGCGGCGCACCAGGCTTTGTTGTCTTTCACCATCTCTTGGAGTTTGTTCAAACTCATATCCATTGAGTTGGTGATGCCATCCAGCATCTCATTCTCTGTCATCCCCTTCTCCTCCTGCCTTCAACTTTTCCCAGCATCCAGGTCTTTTCTAGTGAGTCGGCCCTTTGTATCAGGTGGACAAAGTATCAGAGCTTCAGCTTCAGCATCAGTCCTTCCAATGAATATTCAGAGTTGATTTCTTTTAGGATTAACTGGTTTGATCTCCTTGCTGTTCAAGGGATTCTCAAGAGTCTTCTCTGGTACACATTTTGAAGGCATCTGTTCTTCAGTGCTCAGACTTTTTTTTTTTTTTAATTGCCATTAGGGTGGTGTTATCTGCATATCTGAGGTTATGGATATTTCTGCCAGCAGTCTTTATTTCAGCTTGAGTTTCATCCAGACTGGCATTTCATATGATGTACTCTGCATATAGGTTAAATAAGCAGAGTGACAATATGCAGCCTTGATGTACTCTTTTCCCAGTTTGAACTAGTCCATTGTTCCCTGTCTGGTCCTAACTGTTACATCTTGACCTACATCCAAGTTTCCCAGGAGGCAGGTAAAGTTTCTGATATTTCCCATCTCTAAGAATTTTCTACATTTTGTTGTACACACAGCCAAAGGCATTAGCATAGTCAATGAAGCAGAAGTAGATGCTTTTCTGGAATACCCTTGCTTTTTCTATTATCCAATGAGTGCTGGCAGTTTGATCTCTGATCCAGCTTGTACACTTCTACATCTGGACGTTCTCAATTCACATACTGTTGTAGCCTAGCTTGAAGGATTTTGAGCATTACCTTGCTAGCATGTGAAATGAATACAATTGTTTGGTAGTTGAAACATTCTTTGGCATTGCCCTTCCTTGGGATTGAAATGAAAGCTGACCTTTTCCAGGTCTATGGCCAATACTGAGCTTTCCAAATTTGCTGGCATATTGAGTACAGCACTTTAAACAGCACCATCTTTTAGGATTTGAAATAGGTCAGCTGGAATTCCATCACCTCCTAGCTTTGTTTACAGTAAATGCTTCCTGAGGCCCACTTTACTTCAAGGAAAGAAGAAAACAGCTAAATTTAGTGATAAAGTTTGATATAGAGATTTAAATGGTGTTTTAAAGAATCTTTTACTTCTATCAGAAAATAATAACCATGTGCTAAGTGAAATGAAAGTGGAAGTCACTCAGTCTTGCTCAACTCTTTGCAATCCATGGACTGAAGCCTGCCATGCTTGTCTTTCATGGTTTCTCCAGACCAGAATACTGGAATGGGTAGTCAGTTCCCTTCTCCAGGGAATCTTCCCAACCCAGGGATTGAACCCAGATCTCCCACCTTGCAAGCAGATTCTTTACCATCCGAGCCACCAACATGGTATTAAAATAATAGCAATTTAATAGTCTAATCTTGTTTCTTTGCCCATTTGCAGAAAATAATCTTATTTTAAACCAATTAGAAAACAGTGAGACTCTTTTCTTCATGGAGACACCATTATTTGACTGTAAAATTACCAAAGGTACAGTTAGCATAGAGTTTTTCACTTTAAATTCACAAATTACATTGTTTATACTATGGTGGAAATAAATGATTTGTTGAAATTATTTAAGATTCATTTTTAATAAATGTGAGAAGAAAATTACAACATATAATTTTGAAGTCTCTTAAATTAATTGATGTTCAAGCTGGTTTTAGAAAAGGCAGAGGAACCAGAGATCAAATTGCCAACATCTGCTGGATCATGGAAAACGCAAGAGAGTTCCAGAAAAACATCTATTTCTGCTTTATTGACTCTGCCAAAGCCTTTGACTGTATGGATAACAATAAACTGTGGAAAATTCTGAAAGAGATGGGAATACCAGACCACCTGACCTGCCTCTTGAGAAACCTATATGCAGGTCAGGAAGCAACAGTTAGAACTGGACATGGAACAACAGACTGGTTCCAAATAGGAAAAGCAGTATGTCAAGGCTGTATATTGTCACCCTGCTTATTTAACTTATATACAGAGTACATCATGAGAAACGCTGGGCTGGAAGGAGCACAAGCTGGAATCAAGATTGCTCGAAGAAATATCAATAACCTCGGATATGCAGATGACACCAACCTTATGGCAGAAAGTGAAGAGGAACTAAAAAGCCTCTTGATGAAAGTGAAAGTGGAGAGTGAAAAAGTTGGCTTAAAGCTCAACATTCAGAATGCGAAGATCATGGCATCCAGTCCCATCACTTCATGGGAAATAGATGGGGAAACATTGGAAACAGTGTCAGACTTTATTTTTGGGGGCTCCAAAATCACTGCAGATGGTGACTGCAGCCATGAAATTAAAAGACACTTACTCCTTGGAAGAAAATTATGACCAACATAGATAGCATGTTGAAAAGCAAAGACATTACTTTGCCACCAAAGGTCCGTCTAGTCAAGGCTATGGTTTTCCCTGTGGTCATGTATGGATGTGAGAGTGGGATTGTGAAGAAAGCTGAGCGCTGAAGAACTGATGCTTTTGAACTGTGGTGTTGGAGAAGACTCTTGAGAGTCCCTTGGACTGCAAGGAGATCCAACCAGTCCATCCTAAAGAAGAGCAGTCCTGGGTGTTCCTTGGAAGGAATGATGCTAAAGCTGAAACTCCAGTACTTTGGCCACCTCATGTGAAGAGTTGACTCATTGGAAAAGACTCTGATGCTGGGAGGAGTTGGGGGCAGGAGGAGAAGGGGACGACAGAGGATGAGATGGCTGGATGGCATCACCAACTCGATGGACGTGAGTCTGGATGAACTCCAGGAGTTGGTGATGGACAGGGAGGCCTGGCGTGCTGCAATTCATGGGGTCGCAAAGAGTCAGACACGACAGAGTGACTGAACTGAACTGAACTGAAATTAATTCTTCTTGGAGTTTTGTGAATGAAACTCAATTCCTCTAACTTTGGGTAAGTGAAAAAAGGCTTCAGTAATTTGCCAGAAGAGGACAAGATCATAATAATTAGAACTTAGCCATTCTCTAATTAAGACCAGAATAATAAAAGGTTTTATTAGCAGATTTACTAAGATATTATATTACCAAGGTATTTAGGAAACATTTGTTCAACAACACATGTTTTGAAAGAGAATTTTCTTCAGTCCTATCATTAGAAGAAGCAATTACATTATTTAGTCAGTTAAGAAAATTTGTGAATGTTAGATGTGTTTTGATCACGATAGAATCTTTGTGATTTCATGCCACATTGGACTTTCTCCTTTCCAATGCATCAAGAATATCATTTCACATTCATGGAAACTGGACAGAAACCATTATATCTCACATTTCAATAGCACAAGTTGAAAATCTAATTGACATTTTATAGGATCCCATCTATAAATTACTTTACTATAAATGACATATTCCCAAGCAATCTCTTGAAACAATCATTTAAATTGAAATATCTCAGGGATCAAGTTCACCCAACATAGCATCTTCTGTTTATTTAACTTCATTGTTCATTGTCATAGTTAAAAACTCACTACAACATCATATTTTGATATACTTCAGATAGTAAGTCTAGTAGGAATACTAATTTAATGGGAAAAAAGGAAACTTTTAAATTTTATTTCAAAGAAAACCACTGTCAAATTGTAAACATCCAAAAAGTGCCAACAAGAATAAAATTAACAGCTTTGTGGCCAAGATGGCACAGCGAGAAAAGTCTAAATTCATCTCCTTTCATAAGCACGTTTGCTCCTTGTGAGAAAAGCTATGAGAAATCTAGATAGTGTATGAAAAAGCAGAGACATCACTTTGCTGACAAAGGTCCATCTATTCAAAGCTATTATTTTTCCTGTAGTCATGTACAATCGTGAAATTTATACCACAAAGAAGGCTGAGCATCAAAGAATTAATGCTTTTGTCAGAGAAGACTCTTGAGAGTCCCTTAGACAGCAAGGAGATCAAACCAGTCAGTCCTAAAGGAAATCAGTCCTGAATATTCGGAAAGACTGATGCTGAAGCTTCAATAATTTGGCCACCTGATGCAAAGAGCTGACTCATTGGGAAAGTCCCGGATTCTGGGAAAGACTGAGGTCAAGAAAAGAAGGGGATGACAGAGGATGAGATTGTTGGATGGCATCACCGACTCAATGTAAAAGTTTGAGCAAACTTCAGGAGACGGTGAATGACAAGGAACCCTGGCATACTGCAGTTCATGGGGTCATAAAGAGTTGGATACAACTTAGCAAATGAGTAACTAAGAAACTATTGATGAGAAAAACTGGAAAGCTAGTAGCAAAGACCTTCTATAATTAAAGATATAAAGAGAAAACAACAATGAGGCAAAGATGAGAGGCACAGTATAATCAAGACTCATACTCCTGGGTGGGTGATCACCAAATGGGGGACAATTATAACCACAGAGGTTCTCCCCATGTAGCAAGTTTTGCCCCATGTTCAAGCTCCATGTCAGGCTCCCCGCCAAGGATTCTTACACTGGGAAAATGAGCCCACTAGTATTTGACTTTGAACATCAGCTGAGCTTATTTACAGGAGACCTGGAGGCTGTAAGAGATAGAGATTCCATTGTTAAAGGGTGTACACAAAATCTCACCCATTCCAAGACTCAGGGCAGAAGTAATAATTTGAAAAGAGCTTGGATCAGACCCACATGATGATCTTGGAGATCCTCTCAGAGAGGTAGAAAGCAGCTAGGCCTCACCTTTGGGAAATGGATACTTTTTATTTGAAGCTTGTTTTACTACATGGACACTGTTGGTTGGAAGCACTGTTTTGGAACTGTCTCTCTCTAGTTTATTTGTAGCAGGACCTCACCCCATATACCAGCCTGTTAGTACCTATACTGAAACATCTCAGGCCAAACAACAAGTCAGGCAGAAATACAGCCCCACTGACCAGTAGATCTGCTGATATAAGACACTCTGAGACCACAGCTCAGAATGAGACTCCACCCTGCTTAAAGGGCTTCCCTGGTGGCTCAGATGGTAAAGAATCTACCTGCAATATGGGAGACCTGGGTTTGATCCCTGGGTTGGGAAGATCCTCTGGAGGAGGGCATGGCAACCCATTCCAGTATTCTTGCCTGGAGAATCTCCATGGACAGAGGAGCCTGGTGGGCTGCAGTCTATCCTACAGTCCATGGGGTCACAAATAGTTGGACACACAACTGAGTGACTAAGCACACTCTGCCTACAGAGGGCCTAGGGTGCAACCCCACATATCAGTGCACCAGTCTTGGCCCCAGGACCCCCAAGGGCCTGCAGCCAGAGACCCAGGAACCTGAGTCTGTCCACAGCAGGCCAACACCAGAATGAGAACATGCCAGACATCACAGAAAACTATGTCAAGAGCTGGTGTCTTCCACCTGTAAGCCAGTACTAGTCACAGAACACAGTGGCTCACAGAGCCACCTACCAGCATGCAAACAACAGCCTGAGACCTACCCAGGCCCCAACTGCAGTCACTTGGATTCCTAAAGACAGTAATCTCATGCCCCAGCCTTACCCACCAATGGCTGACAGCCTCTGTACAACACAGAATATGGCAACCAGCTAGACTGGAAGCCAGCCCACCATATCAGACCATCCACAGTAGTTAAGCACCCAAACAGAAGGATGTGCACAGCCCGAATAAGGAGCAACCCTAGAGCAAATACCTCTGGTAACCTGAAAGGAACTTATGGCTGAGAATCATAGGATGTCTCCTACAAAAAGGACATTTCTCCGTTGTTTGGAAACGTGACCAACTTACCAAATACATAGAAATAAAAACAGCAGAAAAGGCAAAATGATGCAACAGAGAAATAAATACTAAATGAAGGAACAAGGTAAAACCCCAGAAAAACTAATTTAATTGGAAATTGGCACGACTTTAAGAGACTGCTGCTAAGTCGCTTCAGTCGTGTTTGACTCTGTGCGACCCCATAGATGGCAGCCCACCAGGCTCCCCCATCCCTGGGATTCTCCAGGCAAGAACACTGGAGTGGGTTGCCATTTCCTTCTCCAATGCATGAAAGTGAAAAGCGAAAGTGAAGTCCCTCAGTCATGTCCGACTCTTCACGACCGCATGGACTGCAGCCCACCAGGCTCCTCTGTCCATGGGATTTTCCAGGCAAGAGTACTGGGGTGGAGTGCCATTGCCTTCTCCGCTTTAAGAGACTAGTAATCAACTATTGAAAAAGAAATGCTACCAAAATACAAACACATGAGGGCTAAACAATATGCAACTAAAAACCCAATGGTTAACTAAAGAAGTCAAAGAGGAAACAAAAAAAATATCATAAGGCAAATGAAAATGAAAAGACAATGATCTAAAATCCATGCAATGAAACAAAAGCAATTTCTAAGAGCAAAGTTTAGAGCAATAAAAGCCTAACTTAGGAACAAGAACAATCAGCCAAAACTAATAAATAAACAAGCTAAAGTGCCATTTAAAGGAAGTAGAAAAAACTGCAAACACAATATAAGTAGAAGAAAATAAATCATAAAGATTAGAGAAGAAATAACTGAAATTGAAACTAAAAAAAAAAAGTAGAAAATATTAATGAAACTGAGTTGGTTCACTGAAAATTGATAAATATTTAGCCAAACTGATCAAATTGAAACTAAAAAAAAAAAGTAGAAAATATTAATGAAACTGAGTTGGTTCACTGAAAATTGATAAATATTTAGCCAAACTGATCAACAAAAAAAGGGAGACCCCAAATCAATAAAATTTCATTTTTCAGAAATGAAAAAGAAGTTAAAATCAACAGCATAGAATTACAAAGGACCTTAAG
>SJYQ01000077.1:290785-313291 GCA_006410935.1 Redunca redunca
GCAATGGTGAATGGAATTGTTTCCTTAATTTCTTTTTCTACTTTCTCACTATTAGTGTATAGGAATGCAAGGGATTTCTATGTGTTGATTTTATATCCTGCAACTTTACTATATTCATTGATTAGCTCTAGTAATTTTCTGGTGGAGTCTTTAGGGTTTTCTATGTAGAGGATCATGTCATCTGCAAACAGTGAGAGTTTTACTTCTTCTTTTCCAATTTGGATTCCTTTTATTTCTTTTTCTGCTCTGATTGCTGTGGCCAAAACTTCCAGAACTATGTTGAATAATAGCAGTGAGAGTGGGCACCCTTGTCTTGTTCCTGACTATAGGGAAAATGCTTTCAATTTTTCACCATTGAGGATAATGTTTGCTGTGGGTTTGTCATATATAGCTTTTATTATGTTGAGGTATGTTCCTTCTATTCCTGCTTTCTCGAGAGTTTTTATCATAAATGGATGTTGAATTTTGTCAAAGGCCTTCTCTGCATCTATTGAGATAATCATATGGCTTTTATTTTTTAATTTGTTAATGTGGTGAATTACATTGATTGATTTGTGGATATTGCATCCCTGGGATAAAGCCCACTTGGTCATGGTGTATGATCTTTATAATGTGTTATTGGATTCTGATTGCTAGAATTTTGTTGAGGATTTTTTCATCTATGTTCATCAGTGGTATTGGCCTGTAGTTTTCTTTTCTTGTGGCATCTTTGTCAGGTTTTGGTACTAGGGTGATGGTGGCCTCATAGAATGAGTTTGTAAGTTTACCTTTCTCTGAAATTTTCTGGAAGAGTTTGACTAGGATAGGTGTTAGCTCTTCTCTAAATTTTTAGTAGAATTCAGCTGTGAAGCCATCTGGACTTGGGTTTTTGTTTGCTGGAAGATTTCTGATTACAGTTTCAAAGAATACATTTGAATCAGTTCTAATGAGATGGATGAAACTGGAGCCGATTATACAGAGTGAAGTAAGCCAGAAAGAAAAACACCAATATAGTATACTAACACATATATATGGAATTTAGAAAGATGGTAAGGATAACCCTGTATGTGAGACAGCAAAAGAGACACAGATGTATAAAACGGACTTTTGGACTCTGAGGGAGAGGGAGAGGGTGGGATGATTAGGGAGAATGGCATTGAAACATGTATACTATCATGTAAGAAACGAATCGCCAGTCTATGTTTGATACAGGATACGGGATGCTTGGCGCTGGTGCACGAGGATGATCTAGAGAGATGATATGGGGCAGAAGCTGGGAGGGGGGTTCAGGATTGGGAACTCATGTACACCCGTGGCGGATTAATGTCAATGTATGGCAAAACCAATACAGTATTGTAAAGTAAAATAAAGTAAAAACAAACAAAAAAAGTCATATTCTAGCATATCCTGTTTGTTTGCTTTTTAAATATAAAATTTTTATAACAGAAGCAGTTATTTAAGTGATTAACTTAACAATGCAGTACTGGAAACAGTTCCCCAAGAGGTTCACATTGTCTATTAGAGAATACACTCACTTTGGCTCTCCCAGATAATGCAGCTCCATAGTAAATAACATTTGTTCATTAGAAATGATGTTATATCTCTCATTATCCACTTCAGAAATGGTAAAGATATCATAAAGTTTTTACAAGGATAAACACTATACTATCAGAGTTGTTCTAGGAAAAGCAAAAAGACAAAGAGAATGCTCATTTTCAAGGGTCCCTTATTTTTCAGCCACTTGAGAAATATAATACCTTCTGCACCAAAAGTTTTTCCCACCTGCTAAGGTTGTGAGACAGAGATTAGTCAACCAGCCTAGATTTCACAAGACAAGTCTGGAGTAAATAAGCCATTCTATTTAGCTTTGAAAAAAAAATCTATTGGAAGTGACAGAGTGGTTGATGAATAGAGATTATTTTGAAGTATAGCTGCAAAAATTGGCCTTAGTACAGGACTCTTTTTAAAGGACTTTCTTCTGTTTTGTTGCTAGAATGGGGAAAATTGTGCAATTTTCCCATAACCACTTGATTCTTTTCCTCTGTTATGGAGATGGAATTTCACAAGGAGGGAACTACCCCAGTGTAAGCTAAAGCAAGGAAAGAAAAGGCAGTTGATCCCCAGGAAAAACAGTGCATTCTTCACTCTTTCACTCATAAAAGGAATCTATCGTTCCATTCCTGACTTAAGAAGATGCCATTTACAGATGTGGCAAAGGCATGCTTGAAGATTAAGTGCTGAGATCTCTGCCCTAAAGAGAGGTTTACATTTCACTGATTACTTCAGGGGGAACAGCTAATTCACCAAGACCACCCATATTCCCATAGGGTAGAATGATGATAATCAAACTAGCAATAATATTTAAAAACTTTATATAATATTACTACATACCAGGTCCCATTCTAAAAACTTAATACATGCTAACATATTTAATTCCCATAAAAGCCTATAAGGCAATACAGGTATTAGAGGTGCTGACCCTCCATGCATTTGAAAATCTATGTAGGACACTTGACTCCTCCCCAAAATTAATTACTTATAGCCTATTGTTGACTAGTATAATAAAAACTGTTGATTAACACACTTTTTATATGTTTTATACATTATGTTCTTACAATAAAGAAAACTAGATAAAATAAAATGATATTAAAATAATAAGGAACAGAAAATATATTCACACAGTACTGTACTGTATTTAGTAATACCATAAGCTTACATCATCTGTTTGCAAGATAAATTGTCTGTCAGTCAATACCAACATCAATAGTGATGACTGTACAGCTCTGTGAATATACTAAAACTCGTTGAACCATACATTTAAATGTGTATAATCTGTGAAGTGAAGTATTAGTCATTCAGTGATATTCGACTCTTTGTGACCCCATGGGCTATAGACAGCCAAGCTCCTCTGTCTATGAAATCCTCCAGGCAAGAATATTGGAGTGGGTTGCCATTTCCTTATCCAGGGGATACCAGGATCAAATACCAGGGATCGAACTTAGGTCTCCTGCACTGCAGGCAGATTCTTTACCATCTGTGCTACCAGTGAAGCAACCTACAAACTATACACTTAGGAAAATTTTATGGTATGTAAATTATATCTCAATAAAACTTTTAGGTCATCACATTCATCCTAACTACTCTACAAGAAAAGGTAATGCTACAGTTCCCCAATAATGATGACAATATTCTTGAAAAATCTCATCACCCAGGAAATCAAAGAGGAAAATTTTTGTATTTAATTGGAGTAAAGAAAGTTACAAAGGGCTTGCCTGGTAGCTCAGTGGTAGAAAATCTTCCTGCCAATTCAGGTGACATGGGTTCAATCCCTGATCTGGATAGATCTCACATACCCCTGAGCAGCTAAACCCATGCACTGCAGCTATTGAGCCTGACTCTCGAGCCTGGGAGCCATACTTACTGAAGCCCACAGACCCTAGAGCCTGCGCTCCACAGCAAGAGAAGCCACCAAAATGAGAAGCTCAAGCACCACAATCAGAGAGTAGCCCCTGCTCGTTGCAAATAGAGAAAAGCCCGCCCAGCAATGAGAGCAAATAAATAAATAAAATTATTTTAAAAACAGAAAGTTGCAGAGAAGAAAGTATGACTTGATGCAAAGATCTCATTACTATTTTATATTGCATGTATTAACAAATTGGAAAGCATGCCCCAAACAGAAAAATGTGGTGCTTGTGTACATGAAAGAAAATGTCAATGCCTTCATCTAGCCTATTTTGAGAAACATTAATAACAGATACTTTATCATTAATTTGTGTTTACCTTTTTCTTAGCAATATCCTTCACCCAATTTCTACATGAATTTATAAATATATTTTGTAGAGCCTTAGATAATATGCAAATCAAAACATCTTTCCTGTGTGTGGTTCTTCCTCTAATTGTTCCAGCTCAGGTAGCCAGTTAGTGATCCAAAATTCTAAAAGTTTAAGGACAGGGGTGATTGAACAAAACCACCATAACATTGAAAGGATAGCCATATGACCAATACAATGATTAAAAGGTAATATAAACAATCCTTTCTTAACAAATTCATTTACATCATATCATAGCAGTGAAAGTTTCTTTTTTAGCATTTTTGCCAACCACAGAATCATGATTTCAAGGATGTGGAGAGTCATGAGCCTTCCTTCATCTTACTTTTTGAAACAATCCACTGCCCTCCTTCTCTGATTTATTGTGTGAAACCAGTGCTTCCTGCATTATTAGTAGTTTACCTCTTAGAGAACTTAAGGGTTTAACTCTTCAAGAAGATTTTTATTTTAATCCTTGTTTAACTAGAATTCCAAAGGAAAATGCCTCCCCAGAAAATTTAATATTAAGCAACTTTTTGTATATTGTGCCAACTCCTATATTAACTTTAGTTAGGTTCGCATCAAAGTCATCCAATAAATGAGAAACTATCTCCCATTCTATTTTTCCAGGATTTTACTATCTAGTTCAGTAAACCATTCAAGAATCAAAAATCTTTATGATTATTCTACAACTAAATTAGCCTCAACTAAAATAAATCCAATGAAGATGCCAAGGGGTTTTAAAAGACCAGAGAGCTGAAAGTGAAGAACATAGCAGATGTCCCATAGCACTAATATAGGCAGAAGAAACTAGAACTCCATCTAAGGGAGCAAGAACAGCATAGCACTTAGGAACACGGAGGTCTTCCATGGTGGCTCAGATGGCAAAGAATCTGCCTGCAATGCAGGAGACCTGGGTTCAGTCTCTAGATTAGGAAGATCCCCTGGAGAAGCAAATGGCAACCCACTCCAGTATTCTTGCCTGGAGAATCCCAAAGACAGAGGATCCTGGTGGGCTACAGTCTATGGGGTCACAAAGAATTGGACATGACTGAGTCACTAACACTAGGAGCATAGACCTGGGATCCAGAATATCTCCAATTTGTTTCATGCTTCTGCTACTAATGAGTTTTATCATCTTGGAGAAATTACTTATCCTTACTGTGCCTCAGTTTCTCCATCTGTAATATAGACATACATAGAATACCCATATTATGTTTAGTCACTCAGTCGTATCTGACTCTTCATGACCCCATGGACTGTAGCCTGACAGGCTCCTCTGTCCATGGAGATTCTTCAGGCAAGTATACTGGAGTGGGTTGCCACACCCTCCTCCAGAGGATCTTCCCAACCCAGGGGCCGAACCCAGGTCTCCCACATTGCAGGCAGATTCTTTACCATCTGAGCCACCAGGGAAGCTCTACGAGTACTTATACCATAAAATATTTGTCAGCATTAAATGGGTAAACACACATACAACATTTCAAATATTGTCTTGGATAAGTGTTGAATATTACTGTCTTATAGATCATTGATTCTCAATCCAGGAAGAAAGGCATATGTCTGAATCACCTGGCAAGTTTTCTACTTATTCCATTTACCCTTTCCCACTCCCAAGGACTATACTGTGTGCTAGGGAGACTCAAATATTTTTAATCAGGGAAGTGACATGATATCTGCTCATTATAAAAATCTCTTTGGGGGCACTATACAGGGAGAGAGGAAAGAAAGATCTCAAAGCCCTCTGCGGATGTTCAGATAATGATCTGAAAGCCATAGGAACAGAAAAGGACAAAATGGCTACAAGATATGTTTACCAAAGTAAAAATGATAGAGCCTAGTCCCCTGGTGAGTGTAGGATGCCATCCATGTTTCTGCTTTAGGCTCTGGAATGGACAGAGCTAGCATGTCTAAGAAGGAATTAGAATAAAAAGCACTTGTCTTCTTCACAACTAGCAAACTAGTAAATCTGCACTCGGCAGTACACTCGTTAGGAGTAACTGCAAAGCAGACTCAACAAGAGTCTATTTATTACTTTAGTCTCTCTAAAGAAAATTTGCATCTCTTCTTTACAGTACCCAAAATCTACCAGTTGCTCCTCTTCTCCAAGATCATAGGTATCTTTCCTGTGCCTCTTATTAATACCAAAACCTTGGCATCAGTAATTCTACTGGCAACAGACTCCTAAGGATGTTGACATAGTGTTTAAGTCATTGAGCTACTAGTTAATACGTCTGAGTTAACATTCTTAACTGCTGTTTAAAACAGAAACTTAAGAGACAGAACACGATGGCGGATGACACTGGGAATATGCACTCAGCCTGCACATCCAGACCCACTTTGCCCATGACAGCAAGCTTTGATGGAGAAGTCATCTTGCACAAACCAAATGATCAGTCTTCTTCCAGTGTAAAGATATGATCCCATAAGGATATTACGAGATGAAAGAAGAATCACAAGTAAGTAAGCAAAACTGGGAAAACTAGGTCATCTCAGGGCTTGAGTTGAGGAAGAGTCAAGAAACAATGTATTTCCATAGTTCAGGTGTCATCCCACAATGTGCTAGAACAATTCGTATAGCAGGGTAACAAGATCTGAAATTCCAAATCAGTCCAGGGGGCACCGGTGCCTAGAAATTGTACATGATTTTTGGAGAAAATTGATGTAATGTGCCACACTGATGGAAAAGCCAACAAGATTTTTATTTTAATGATCGAACTGAATTCTGAAATTAAGCACAGCAGGTAGGAAATGGATCTAGCACAGATGTCAAAAGCTATCATTGGCTTTTTGTGATAAAACACTTTCTCCCCTCCTAAAGCCCAGGCCAGTGGTCTATGTAGGTCATTGATGTTGAACACAGAAAAAATAAATTACAAGTGTGAGTGTTTTTCTGAGGAAAATTTGAAAAATTACCGATATTTAAAGATCCTTTTATTTTAGCATCTTTCCTTACCACATAATAATAGCAGAAGTACATATTTTCCAGTGATCACATTATTGCATCACCAGAAAAATATAAAAAAATAAACAGTTGAAATATGCACCAGGTAAAAGAAAACAAATGGTGCCAGAATTCTCTCCAGCATCTGACCATTCAGCAAACTTTGAATGGCAATGAGTACAGCCCTAATTTGGGGCTAATTCTTATTTTCACACAATTTAGATAATCTTTCCTCTGATACATAAGTTTTTTCTCCAAAAATGGCTTTTTCTTTCCCATTTTCCGGCTTTCTACATAAGAAGGTCTAGAACAATTTTGTAGATGATTTTTTAACTGATTTCTTATGAAATTATTTGTTCATCTTAGTCACTGCAATCTATATTGAACACAGAATGGCAAATTTTTCTGACATTTATCATTATTTCTAAAGAGAAGATCAACAAAGAAGAAGTTTGATCTTTTAATCAAAATTATTTTCAACCACAGAAANTGAACCATTTATATTTTTATTAAACACACCTGATTGTTTATTACTAGTGAAAACATTTACCTATGTAGTATAATTCAAAGGACACCAGTAAGCCTTTTTTGCACCCAAGTCCTTCAAATCATCAGTAAAATACTAAGCCATTTCACAACTAAATGTTTGGTACTTTAAGTCTTTACATGGGCTTCTCCTTTAAATACAACCTGTTAAATATAAATAACTCTGGGAAAGGCAATGTTTCAAGGTAATTATTTTTTCATAGTTTTAATAAGTCATTGAAACTGTTCTTTGGAATATACAGAAGCTCAATGAAATCATAAGCAAAATGAAAAGACAACCTACAGAATTAGAGAAAATACAAATGATGTGACTGTCAAGAGCTTAATTTCCAATATATACAGATAGTTCATACAACTTGACAACAACAACAATGACAAAAACAACAACAAAAAAAACAGTTGAAAAATTGCCACAAGATGTAAACAGATGTTTCTCCAAAGAAGAAACACAGATGGCCAATAAGCATGTGAAAAGATGCTCAACATTGCTAATCATTAGAGAAATGCAAATCAAAACTGTACTGAGGTACCAATAAAGGACCATCGTTTAAAAGTCTAAAAATTGCGAATCCTGGAGAGGCTATGGAGAAAAGAGAACCCTCCTACAATATTGGTGGATATGTAAGCTGGTGTAGCCACTGCAGAACACAGCACACAGGTTCCTCAGAAAACTAAAAATAGAATTACTATACGATCCAGCAATCGCACTCCTGGGCATATAACCAGACAAAACAGTAATTCAAAAAGAAATGTGCACCCCTATGTTCATAGCAGCACATTCACAATAATCCAGACATGGAAACAACCTAAATGTCCAGGAAAAAGATGAATGGATAAAGAAGATGTGGTACATATATACTACGGAATACTACTCAGCCATAACAAAGACCAAAATAATGTCATGTGCAACA
This sequence comes from Redunca redunca, assembly GCA_006410935.1. Lineage (NCBI taxonomy): Eukaryota > Metazoa > Chordata > Mammalia > Artiodactyla > Bovidae > Redunca > Redunca redunca. The sequence continues at coordinate 298,975 of SJYQ01000077.1, forward strand.
TTATGGATGTAACTTGAGATTATTATACTAAGTGAAGTTAGCCAGAAAGAGAAAGAAAAATATAGGATATCACTTACATGTGGAATCTAAAATATGACACAAGTGAACATATCTGTGAAACAGAAACAGAATCATGGACATAGAGAACAGATTGGTGTTTGCCAAGGAGGAGGGAGATGGGGAGGGAAGAAGTGGGAGACTGGGTTTACCAGATGCAAACTGGTATGTACAGAATGTATGAACCACAAGGTCCCACTGTATAGCACAGGGAGCTATATTTAATATCCTATGATAAACCATAATGGAAAAGAATATAAAAAAGAATGTGTATGTTTATTATATATTATATATATAGCTGAGTCATTTTCTGTACAATAATAATTAACACAACATTGTAATTCAATTACACTTCAATAAAATAGTAAAAAAAAGAAAAACCTCAATGTATAAGTGAGGTGAAGCAAATGGGATTAGAACCTTATCCATATTTCTTTCCTCAAATCTACATGTCCCCTGAGGTACCTCTATGAAATTTCAATGATTCTTGACAACAAATTTAATACTCTTACAATTGAGAAAGAAGTATGTCAAGGCTATATATTGCCACCCTGTTTATTTAACTTATATGCAGAATACGTCATGCAAAATGCTAGGTTGGATGACTCACAAGCTGGAATAAAGAGTTCTGGGAGCAATATCAAACAATCTAAGATATGCAGATAATACCACCTTAACGGCAGAAAGTAAAGCAAAGAGGAACTAAAGAGCCTCTTGAAGGTTAAAGAGGAGGTTGAAAATGCTGGCTTAAAACTCAACATTCAAAACACTAAGATCATTGAATCTGGTCCATCATTTCATGACAAATAGGGGGAAAGTAGAAACAGTGACAGACTTTCTTGGGCTCAAATATCAATGTGGATAGTGACTCCAGTCACACAATTAAAAGACCCTGCTTCTTGGAAGAAAAGCTATGACAAACTTAGCCAGCATATTAAAAAGCAGAGACAGCCCTTTGCTGACAAAAGTCCATATAGTCAAAGCTATGATGTTTCCAGTAGTTATGTATGGATGTGAGAGCTGGACCATAAAGAAGTCTGGAAGCTGAAGAACTGATGTTTTTGAACTGTGATACTGGAGAAGACTCTTGAGAGTCTCTTGGACAGCAAGAAGATCAAACCAGTAGATCTTAAATGAAATCAACCCTGAATATTCTATTAGCAGGACTGATGCTGAAGCTGCAGCTCCAATACTTGACCACATCATGCAAAGAACTGACTCATTTGAAAAGAACATGGTGCTGGGAAAGACTGAAAGCAGAAGGAGAAGGGGATGACAGAGGATGAGATGGTTGGATGGCATCACTGACCCAGTGAACATGAATTTGAGCAAATTCCAGGAGACATGGAAAGACAGGGAAGCCTGGCATGCTGCCATTCATGGGGATGCAAAAGTTGAACATGACTCAGTGAATATGCACAAAAGCAACAATGGGGGGAAAAACACTTTGAGGGATACCAAAAATTATCTCAAAATGGATCGTAGATTTAAACGTGAAACTTAAAATTATAAAGCTTCTAGAAGAAAACTTTTTTTTAATCTTTTAGGAAAAGAATTTTAAACATAACATTGAAACCTCCTTTCATTTAAAAAAAAATAATAATTGATGGGACTCACACAAATGCAGAACTTCTGCTCTTTTAAAGGGCTTCCCTTGTAGCTCAGTTGGTAAAGAATCTACCCGCAATGTGGGAGACCTGGGTTCGATCTCCATGTTGGGAAGATCCCCTGAAGAAAAGAATGGCAATCCACTCCAGTATTCTTGCCTGGAGAATCGCATGGAAATAGGAGCCTGGTGGGCTACAGTCTATGGGGTCGCAAGAGTCTGACACAACTTAGTGACTAAACCACGACCATCAAAACTACATTTAAATAATTGCAGCCTGGTTGAAATATTTGCAAATCATATATCAGATAAAGGATGTATATCCAGAACAGATAATTATCAAAAACCAATAATAACAAAACAAAAATTGGGCAATATACTTTAATAAACACCTCATCAAAATGCAAGGATAGTAACTAAGCAGATTTGACAGCAGCTCAATGTGTTTGGTCATTAGGCATTTAATATAAATTAAATCAATGAGATACCTTTAGGTGCATGCATCCTAAGTTGCTTCAGTCATGTCCAACTCTTTGCAATCCACTGGACTAGAGCCCAGAAGGCTCCTCTGTCCATGGGATTCTCCAGGCCAGAATACTGGAGTGGATTGCTGTGTCCTCCTCCAGGGGATCTTCCCAACCCAGGGACTGAACCAGCATCTCACGTCTCCTGCATTGGCAGGCAGGTTCTTTACCACTAGCACCATCTCGGAAGCCTGAGATACCTTTGCACAAATGTCTAAAAAGACTGACTAATTAGATCAATTGAAAAAATAGAGCAACAAAAATCTCATATTCTGCTGGAGGAAATGAAAAATGTAAAACCACTTTCAAAAACAATGTAGCTATTTCATTTTTTTTTTAAAGCTAAATATATAACTCCTTGCTGGAGGAGATCCAACCAGTCCATCCTAAAGGAAATCAGTCCTGGGTGTCCATTGGAAGGACTGATGTTGAAGCTGAAATTCCAATATTTTGGCCACCTGATGTGAAGAGCTGACCCATTTGAAAAGACCCTGATGCTGGGAAAGATTGAGGGCAGGAGAAGGGGACAACAGAGGATGAGATGGTTGGATGGCATCACCGACTGAATGGACATGGGTTTGGATGGACTCTGGGAGTTGGTGATAGACAGGGAGGCCTGGCGTGCTGCGGTTCATGGGGTCACAAAGAGTCGGACGTGACTGAGCGACTTAACTGAACTGATTTGATCCCTAAATGAGAACCCACTTAGTATGATTGTTCTTGCCTCAAAAATTCCATGAACAGAGGAGCCTGCCAGGCTACAATCCATGGGGTCATAAAAGAGTCGGACTCGATCGAGCAACTGAGTATGCATGCACACATTATCCATTCAAATCTTAGATATTCACCCAAAAGAAATAAAAACATATGGCATAAAGTCACAATTATACAAGATACTATTCTAGAGATTATCTGTATAACATTGTCCTTACAGTTATATTTTATTATACACAAAAATTTGTCATGAGGGTTCATATCATGCTAAACATTCATATCACAACTATATCTATCTATATATTTAAAGTTCACACTTTGTTTATTAGCTGCTTTATATTTGAATAACATATTTGTAAACAACTATCAGGTAAATGGCTAAATAAACTGCTATTTCATACTCTAGACTATTACTTTGAAGTATAATGAAATAAACTATCAATTCACATAATATTATCAATAAATGTAAGATAATCAGATTGAATGAAGTCAGAAAAATAAATACTACTATATGACCCCATTACTATAACATTCTATAAATTAAAAGCAAAACTGAAAAAAAAAAAACTGATCAAAGCTGGGTTAGAGGGAAAGAGCAGAAGAAAGTGTACAAAAAGGACAGGGATCTTTTGGGGTGATAGATATGTTAATAATGTTGATTGAGATGATGGATTCATGAGTGTATATGTATGTCAAACTTAGCACCTTATGTTTTAAAAATGTGTGCAACTTTCTGTATTGGGTTGGTGGAAGCATAGCTGTGCTTCTCTTGTGTCTCAGATGATAAAGTATCCACCTGCAGTGTGGGAGACCTGAGTTCTATTCCTGGGTTGGGAAGATCCCCTGGAGAAGGGAGCGGCTACCCACGCGACTATTCTGGCCTGGAGAATTCCATGGACTCTATGGTCCATGGGGTTGCAAAGAGTTGGACATGACTGAGTAACTTTCACTTTCACACATATCTGTAGTTTCAGAACATGAATCTTAAATCATTACAACTAGGATCAAACACATTTATTAATCAAAATAGGAACCATTACAATCAACACATTTTTGCCAACAAGAAATAAGTTGGTTTATTCCTGCAGCATAAAAATCCATGCTTTGAGATGCAACAAACTCTTGGAAAGCATTTTCTGCCTCCTGATGGTTATGGAAGCATTTTCCCTGCAAAGAGTTGTCAAGATGCTTGAAGAAGTGGTAATCATCTGGCGAAGTGTCAGGTGAACACGGTGGAATACACAAAACTTTGTAGCACAATTCATTCAACATTTGAAGTGAGACCTGCAGTCAGGCATTGTCATGAAGAAGAATTGCACTGTTTCTGTTGACCAATGCCAGCTTCAGGCATTGCAGTTTTTGGTGCATCTAATCGATTTGTTGAGCATACTTCTCAAGTATAATGGTTTCACCAGGATTCAGAAAGCTGTAGTGATTCAGATGGGCAACAGACTAACAAGCAGTGACCACGACCTTTTTTTTTTTTTCTTTTTTGGTGCAAGTTTGGCTTTGGGAAGTTGCTTTGGAGCATCTTCTGGCTCTAATCACTGAGCTGGTCATCACTGGCTGTCATATAAAATCCACCTTTCATTGCATGTCACAATCTGATCAAGAAAAGGTTTGCTGTTGTTGCAAGATGACACTACAGAATGTTGTGGTTTTTTTTTTAAATTTGTGGTCAGCTCATGTGGCATCACTTATTGAGCTTTTTCACCTTTCAAACTTGCTTCAAATGTCAATTGCCCATAGCGTGGTTGACGTTGAGTTCTTTGGCAACTTCTCATTTAATTGTAAGAAGATCAGCTTACATGATGGCTCTCAGTTGGTCATTGTCAACTTCTGATGACCAGCCACTATGTTCTTCATCTTCAAGTCTCTGGTCTCCTTTGCAAATCTTCTTAAACTCCACTGCACTGAAAGTTCAGCAGCAGTTTCTGGGCCAAATGCATTGCTGATGTGTGTTGTCTCCACAGCTTTATGACTCATCTTGAACTCGAATAAGGAAATTACTCAAATTTGTTTTTTGGCTAACATCATTGCCATAGTTTAAAATAAATATAAAATACACAGCAAGTCATAAGTCATTAACAAAAAAATAAAGTGAGAATTGGGCATTAAAATAATGTGTAATATAATCACATTTACTTAAGAAAGTATTCCAATATCAAACAACAAATTTCAACAATGCAAAACCGCAATTATTTTTGCACCTACCTAATAATCGCTGCAAATGGTGATTGCAGCCATGAAATTAAAACTTTCCTTCCTCTTTGGAAGGAAAGTTATGACCAACATAGATAGCATATTCAAAAGCAGAGACATTACTTTGCCAACAAAGGTCTGTCTAGTCAAGGCTATGGTTTTTCCTGTGGTCATGTATGGATGTGAGAGTTGGACTGTGAAGAAAGCTGAGCACTGAAGAGTTGATGCTTTTGCACTGTGGTGTTGGAGAAGACTCTTGAGAGTCCCTTGGACTGCAAGGAGACCCAACCAGCCCATCCTAAAGGAAATCAGTCCTGGGTGTTCATTGGAAGGGCTGATGTTGAAGCTGAAACTCCAATACTTTGGCCACCTGATGCGAAGAGCTGACTCATTTGAAAAGATCCTGATGCTGGGAAGGATTGGGGGCAGGAGGAGAAGGGGACAACAGAGGATGAGATGGTTGGATGTCATCACCAACTTTATGGATATGGGTTTGGGTGGACTCCAGGTGTTGGTGATGGACAGGGAGGCCTGGTGTGCTGCAGTTCATGGGATCACAAAGAGTCGGACAGGACTGAGAGACTGAACTGAACTGAATATGTCTCTTAAACCTCAATAAAGCTGTTAGAAACAAATTCTGAACACATCAAAAATATAAAGAAAATTTAAAGCAAAAGGAAGAATTATATATTATGGAGGTAAGTGTTGAGCATTGTGTGACTACATAGAGGTAACCTGCACCCATTCTTGTGGGATCATGGAAGAATATTTTAGCTAGGCTGAATGTGAACATTCTAGGCCGAGTAACATGTTCTCATAGAGTAGAGGCTCCAGTTGAACTGGAGCAAAGCTAGCAAATTATAACAAAGAAACAGTGATCAAAAACTTAAGTGTTATCCTGCCCATTACCCTTCTCTGACATGCTGCAGCCCAATTTCTAGAACACCTAGTAGCCCATGAGGAAGCAAAAATATAATCTCTAGTGATTTGATTAAAAAAATAACAAGCTCCATAGAAGATAGGAAATGTTCATTGGCTGTACCGACACACATCTATTGACAAAAACTATTTCACCCCATCATCAACCTTGCTTTTGCACTATTTATATACTAATATTGATTGAGCAGGGGAAATGGAACAGGGTGGAGCAAATAGAGGAAAATAATAGAATGGTAAAAACTAAAGATCTCTTCAAGAAAATTAGAGATACCAAGTGAACATTTCATGCAAAAATGTGCACAATATAGGACAGAAATGGTATAGACCTAACAGAAACAGAAGATATTAAGAAGAGGTAACAAGAACACACAGAAGAAATATACAAAAAAGATCTTCACGGCCCAGATAATCACAATGGTGTGATCACTCACCTAGAGCCATACTCAAACACAATTGCATTCACTCCACATGCTAGTAAAGTAATGCTCAAAATCTTCCAAACCAGGCTTCAATAGTACATGAATCATGAACTTCCAGATGTTCAAGCTAGATTTAGAAAAAGCAGAGAAACCAGAGATCAAATTGCCAACATCCGTTGGATCATCGAAAAAGTGAGAGAGTTCCAGAAAAATATCTACTTCTGCTTTATTGACTATGTCAAGGCCTTTGACTATGTGGATCACAATAAACTGTGGGAAATTACTACAGAGATAGGAATACCAGACCACCTGACCTGCCTCCTGAGAAATCTGTATGCAGGTCAAGTAACAACAGTTACAATTGAACTTGGAACAATAGACTGGTTTCAAATTAGGAAAGGAGTATATCAAAGCTATATATTGTCACCCTGCTTATTTAACTTATATGCAGAATACATCATGAGAAATGCTGGACAGGATGAAGCACAAGCTGGAATCAAGATTTCCAGGAGAAATATAAATAACCTCAAATATGCAGATGACACCACACTTATGGCAGAAAACAAAGAAGAACTAAAGAGCTTCTTGATGCAAGTGAAAGAGGAGAGTGAAAGAGATGGCTTATAACTCAACATTCAGGAAACTAAGATCATGGCATCCGGTCCCATCGCTTCATGGCAAACAGATGGAGAAACAATGGAAACAGTGAGAGACTTTATTTTGGAGGCTCCAAAATCACTGCAGCCATGAAATTAAAAGACGCTTGCTCCTTGGAAGAAAAGTTAAGACCAACTTAGCATTTTACAAAGCAGAGACATTACTTTGCCAACAAAGGTCCATCTAGTCAAAGCTTTGTGTTTTTTTTTAGTAGTCATGTAGATGTGAGAGTTGGACTATAAAGAAAGCTGAGAACCAAAGAACTGATGCTTCTGAACTGTGGTGTAGGAGAAGACTCTTGAGAGTCCCTTGGACAGCAAGGAGATCCAACCAGTCCATCCTAAAGGAAATCAGTCTTGAATATTCATTGGAAGGACTGATGCTGAAGCTGAATCTCCAGTAATTTGGCCACCTGATGCGAACAACGGACTCACTGGAAAAGACCCTGATGCTGTGAAAGATTGAAGGCAGGAGGAGAAGGGGATGACAGAGGATGAGATGGTTGGATGGCATCCCTGACTTGATGGACATGAGTTTGAGTAATCTTTGGGTGTTGGTAATGGACAGGGAAGCCTGGTGTGCTGCAGTCCATGGAGTCACAAAGAGCTGGAGATGACTGAGCAACTGAACTGAACTGGGCAGAAAATACCTGAACCAGGCTGAGCTTTCTAACAGAGGCCATTCTGGTGCTGGGACAGCAGAAAGTTCCCCTAATATTGTGTGGGGTACACACAAATTCAGCATAGAGGCTTCCATTTGGTGTTTGTGAGTCTTCTCCAGATAGAGAATCTTGCAAACGATAGATTGCAAGGAAAGAAGATTGCTGAGATCATGGACAGCCAAAGTTTTTCTTTTTCTAATTTGATGTATCTATCAGTTAAAAAAATGATTAACCCCACCCCAAAATCTATTTAGTTTTTTTAATAAATTACATAAATGCTACACTGTCAGAATATATTGTATTATTTAAACCCAACATAAAGGTGCCAATGAACAATGATAAAATGTATAAATATATATACTATAGACATATAAACTATATAAAGCTGTATAGCCATATAAATTCTGATCTTTTCTTCTGGAGTCAGCCTCTCTATGGCAAATATGCCTCATTTTGGACAACCTGGCTGTAGATTAGTTTGTGCCAAATTGAGATCACCTGAGTTTTCCAGAAATATTAGAAGTGCTGATTGAGGCCTCAGCCCTGGACTTCAGGAATAATATTTTATTCCTGCCTTTAAAAATGAAACCATTTCCAATTCATGTGATTTTTATTCATAAATAAAAAGGAGGGGTAGTGAAGGTGGAGGAAGGAATCCTTGTTCAAGATTCCAAATGCAGCTTGAACTCTGTTTTTAAAAATTCTGAAGGCAACCAAATTGGGCCTCTTGGGAACATAGATGATAGGGTGAGAACTTAACTTCTTAAAGAAACTTAACCAGCTCCCCAGAATGTCATACTGGATTACTAGGAGATGGGGAGAAACAGATGGGTCTTACCAAATGTGAAGCCCAAGTAAAATACATGATGGCAGTTACAAAAATCATAATGCGTTTCACTGTTACTGCCCACAAATCCTTGTACATATGCAAACACCGTTGCTAACTCTTTAGAAGAGCAAATATTTGCAAAGCAAGGCTTATGCAAACTAGAAACTAATTACCAATGTTTGTTTCCAGCCAATTTTTGCAAATTAAAATTCTAGCCCAGCCAAGAAAGTGTCTTTTAAAATAAGCTGGATTATCAATATTTATAAGTGATTAATCATTAGAAATGATATTACATACTTAAACTGTGGTCTGTCTAACTTTTTTTCCCATTGTATGAAACGTATATTCTTTATGAGATAGTCTAGCAAAATAGCCACAAATTTCTTTAACTCTATAAGCATCCCTAACTCTAATAAATCAACATATATTTAAATGTTTTACATGTGCCAAAAATATAAAATATGAGTTCTTTTATTTAAGTCTATATCACCAGGGCAATTTTCATCAATTGAAGCTGTAGTAATTATTTATTACCACTAGAATAATGTATAATCCCTAACTTTCTGTTTTCAAAGCATGTGGTTGGTAGTAAAGATACGGTTGAAGATAAAATTCATGGCAGCATAGTTGGAGATAGTTCTATGCTGTCTTATGAAATGGATTTTACAGAAGTAAGTAAAGGTAGAGGAAAGGAAAATGTAGGAGATGCTCAGCAAATAATTATCCATTTAGTTTATTAAGTGTCCTAGTTTGCATTTAAGGAAGGAAATAGAATTTATTGATTGCCATCATATGCCTAATACTATCAAACTAGTTCACATTTTCTAATTTAGTTTTTAAAACAATACATGACAAAAAGCATAAAAGGATGATGAGGAAAGAAGAGGGGAGGTCTGAAGTTTGTTCAAGATCACAAAGATGCTCTCCATGTCAGTGTTTGAAATCTCTCTTTTAATTTAAAACCGGTCATTTTTCCCTCTCTTCTTTTTGCCATCATATAAAATTTAAGCTTTAACTTATTTCTTTATATCAATGTCTAACACTAAAATTTCAAAAATGCTTCTTTGGCTTTAAGGAAACAAATTAGAAACTGTTAGAGAGTCTAAGAAAACATAAGAATGCTATATGCAAATAATGAAATCTGAAGAATTTATTTCAACCTTCAAGCAAAACCAGACTGCATTCCACGTAAAGTTTGTTCAACATAAAGTAGATGCAATTTAAAAAGTTTAATGCAGACCACGGTAGAAAAGATGCCCATTGCCAAGTCCTTCACGGCTCACCATAAATGTGAACAGCAAAGTGCTATCCATTTTAAAATCAATCAAGGTGATGCAATGCTTAAAATGCAATTGATTTTGGCTAATTTGCAAGTAGAAAGGTTTAGAACTTGAATAATTTCTTTTCCACTTTAGCTGGTTCAACAGCCTAGTCAATGTGTTGCCTAATTATTAGCCTTGTTTATTTATTTATTTACTTTAGATAATTCCTGAGTGAGACAACTTTTGATTTATTTTCAACTGCCCTTGTAGAGATGAAAGAGACCACAAACCAAGATTAAAAAAAAAAAAAAAAAAAAAAAAACAAAACCTCATCGCGTGAGCAACATGAAGACAAACCTCAAATGCAAGAACTACCATTTCCAAGCTGTGTGTTTAGAATTAAAAAAAAAAAAACTGAAAACAATTAAGAGACTCCATTTCAAGCCTCCTATTACTGATTAGGCTGAAAAACAAAGAGAAGAAATAGGAAGAAAATCACTGCAAATTCCATTAGGGACAGATTAGAAGGATGTTAAATTACTCTTTTGTCTGCCTTCTCTGGTCAGGCTGTCTGAAAAGCTTATTACCTTTCTAAGGAACAAACAAGTCACCTCAGTGTCCTTTTAAATAACATTAATAACCTTTAAAAAGAGCGTTTATAAACATGTTGTTGTATTTGAGTGATATGATAAGGAGCCTGCATGAGCCCAGCATGTGGGAGCCCTTTGCAAATTTCCCCAAAATGAACCCTGCAAGAGGGAAAGAAGAAACATTCTAAAATCTGACAAAAATAATCAACTGGGAAAAATATTTCCATACACTCAACCGAAGTCCGTCGCATCCTACATATGCATACCTCTGTGTGTAGATATGAATAATAATATAATTATATAAATAAGACTATATGCATACATGCACACTGATAAACATTTGCAGATTCCAGTAATTATTTCAGTTAGGCAAGGGAGAACTTTGTACAACTTTTTGGGCAGAACAAGCAGTTCAAAATATCCACTGTTTTCCCAAATATCTAATTAATTGGATGTCTTTTTTCCTAAATTGCACATTATGTAAAGTCATTTCCCTACATTCCTTTGATAAAAATTATTGGTTTACCTAAATACAGTTAATTTAAAATCTTGGGTCGGGAGTTTGCAACTTACTTTCCAAAATAATGAGATTTTACTGAATATTCACACAATTATTAAAATATTTTTGTTTAATTGTACTTAGTGTTATTATAGCTAAAGTTATAGCTGCATTTAAATGTTTTTCTTATAGAAATTTAAAAACCTAGTTAATTGTTCATAATTTCCATGCTGAAAAACAGTCTGTTAAACAGAAATAGCAACACAATACAAGCTATTTTGTGACTCAGTTCTTGATTGCAGACAGCTGAGATTCAATAGCTGAAGGGGGAATTAAGGACACCATCCAGACGTCTGTAATAATTCCTCTACTTTTTTCCTCTCAGCTTGAATGCTGTATCAGTGAGTCTATTTCTTGTCTCTATAATTATAAACAGGACAACAGCATTGATACATATCTTGATCATAAAAAACTTATTCATTCACTAAAAGACAAATGAACATGTCAGCAGAGTTATCTGGCCTAGAAACCTTGCTTATTATGATTCCTGGGACCCTGGTTCTGACATTTACAGAAGACTCACTGCAACTGATCATGATAATGTCAAAGTTATCTTGGTGACATGGATCACCCTCACTGGGAGGGCAGATGAAGGGAATATCAGAATCAGTGGAGCCTTCTCCATAGCCTGGATTTCTCTGAGTTAAACCCTGGTTACAAATAAATGCACTAACACACATATGCACATACATTTATTCATACATTTATGCAGATGTAATTCTTCAAGATGAATCGAGTAATTATACTTCAATATAGTGGCCCATTTCTGTAGCACTAAGCTATGTTTTCTGAAAGATAAATAGCAGACTAAATGGCACAGTTTGCAATATAGCTGAATTCACAGTAGACAGGAATTACAGGATTATCCTGGGCCTTAAAACATTTACCAGTCACCCAAATACATATAAGTACCCCAAATACCACACACCTGCCAACACATGAAGGTACACTGCCAACACTCCAGTTTTGTCCACAGCAATCACCTTGGCACACCAAATTATACTCAATCAGTTTCCATTCTGATCAACACTGCACACAACTGATTCGTGACTCAGGACTCTCAAGCTGACATTTGATTAGGTCATTTTAGCATTCCAGCCAAGGTTAAGTTTTCTTTGTCCATCTGGCTTTCACTGCCCAGAGCAATCTCCTTTTCCGAGCATCTCAACCCCCTTCTAAGCCCCTTACTCTTGGAGAGAACACAGATAACAGGTATTTCATGTAATTTTCGGGTTCAACCACAAACAAAAATTCCGAGGCTTCTATGAGACCCTTCTAATTCCTCTTGTGGTCTGTCTTCCAGTTTGTTCCACTCCCTTGTTCTCTTCACTAACCTTTTCCAAGCTCTCATTGAGCACATTGTATTGTTCATTCAGTCATGTCCAACTCTTTGTGACCCCATGGACTGTAGCCTGCCAGGCTCCTCTGTCCATGAAATTCTAAAGGCAAGAATACTGGAATGGATGGCCATTTCCTTCTCCAGGGGATCTTCCTGACCCAGGAATCAAACCTGGGTCTCCTGCATTGCAGGCAGATTCTTTACCATCTCCAGTGGGGGTTGAATACATTAGTAGAATTTGAATTCCCTGCACTTAAACCCAAATCCTATTGCCTAACCTGTGTAGGGCACACAGAAGCAAGCACTCACAGCCTCATATCTGTGAAATTTATACTGACTAGCTCATTTGTAAAACCTAGATAAAATGATTACTGACTAGTAATCGTGCAATCATATTACGCCATTTTGTCATGTTTCAATAGTTCCAATATCCTGCCCAGTTGAAGATTTTCCATCAACACCATCAGCCAGTTAATGGAATACCTGGTAAGGAATTAGAAGTCAATCCACAGCAGTAGACAGACTTTGAGCCCACTTTAGCACTTGTACAACTTAGGGTATAGACTAGATGAATTTCTAGACCATGTAAATAATCAAATGGAATAAAACTTAACTAGGCTTCATTCTTCTCACACTCGGGCATTAGATGACAGCATCTATTGACCCAAATAGAAATACCCACTCTGAATATCATGTCTTAGAATTCCAACAAAGTTGACCTATAGTGTACCAGTATCAAAAAACAATCCCATTGGAAAGCATACAACTTTGCTTCTACGGACTGGTCAGTGTCTCTAACCACAGAATTTCCTGACTTTATTATAAATTCTATTACTGATATTCCACCAATACTGATGAGCAAAGCCACATGGACCATTCATTCTTTATTCAAGGGACAGCGATACAGCAACAAACAAAGCAGAACACATTTCTTCTCATAGGATTGCACATGTTTTGAGAAGGAAGGCATTAAAATAAAATTTTAGAAAATAAAATATATAAGGTCATGTGGGCTTTCCAGCTGGAACTAGTGGTAAAGAACACACTTGCCAATGTGAGAGGCATAAGAGACACAGGTTTCATCCCTGGGGAAGGAAGATCCTGTAGAGAAGGGCAGGGCAACCCACTCTAGTATTCTTAACTGGAGAATCCCATGGACAGAGGAGCCTGGAGGAATCTGGTCCATAGGGTTGCAAAGAGTTGGACAGGACTGAAGCAACTTAGCACATGTGGTGATGAATGTTATGAAGAAATATAAAGTTGGATAAGGAGAGAGGACATGGGCACACTATTTTAATTTACTTCCTGGAGCTGTGACATTTGAGCTCAGGCTTGAGTGGAACGAGGGCTGCAAATATCTGGAAAGTTGTTCTGAAATGAAAAGTCTGTAAGGACAAAGGCCTAGAGATATTTGGGCCACATGGGAGTGGTGCTATCAGAAATTACTCTCATTTCTGGGTCCTTATTCCACTAACCTCAGATATGCAGATGACACCACCCTTATGGCAGAAAGTGAAGAGGAACTAAAAAGCCTCTTGATGAAAGTGAAAGAGGAGAGTGAAAAAGTTGGCTTAAAGCTCAACATTCAGAAAACGAAGATCATGGCACCTGGTCCCATCACTTCATGGGAAACAGATGGGGAAACAGTGTCAGACTTCAATTTTTTGGGCTCCAAAATCACTGCAGATAGTGATTGCAGCCATGAAATTAAAAGATGCTTACTCCTTGGAAGAAAAGTTATGACCAACCTAGATAGCATATTGAAAAGCAGAGACATTACTTTTCCAACAAAAGTCCTTCTAGTCAAGGCTATGGTTTTTCCAGTGGTCATGTATGGATGTGAGAGTTGGACTGTGAAGAAAGCTGAGCGCCAAAGAGTTGATGCTTTGGATGTGAGAGTTGGACTGTGAAGAAAGCTGAGCGCCAAAGAGTTGATGCTTTTGAACTGTGGTGTTGGAG
>SJYQ01000077.1:314786-327623 GCA_006410935.1 Redunca redunca
GCTTTTATTTTAATATTGTTAGAAACAATATTAAGTTATAGTAATAAAATTCATGATTTCTTAAAGCATTTTGTTTGTGAAAAAAGAAAGAAATGATTAAAAAATAAAATATAATTTCATTCGTATGCTAGTAGAAGTTCAAGACTTTTTGGAAAGTTGATATTAGGGAGCCTAATTTGGTCTAATGACCAAGAAGATTCTCTGAAGACGGTGCTTACCATAAATCTGAAAGCTGAAATGGTATTCAAAAGATAAAAAATATATGTGAAGGTGGTGAGATAAGAAAAAAAAGGTGAAAAAAATCTGAACTCTGAAAGAAATCAGGCTTCCCTGGTGGGTCAGATAGTAAAGAATTCGTCTTCATTGCAGGAGATTTAGATTCAATCCCTGGGTCAGGAGGTGCCCCTGGAGAAGGGAGTGGCTAACCACTCCAGTATTCTTGGAGAATTCCATGGACAGAGGAGTCTGGTGGGTTACAGTCCATGGGATCACAAAGAGTTGGACATGACAGAGCAACTACCACTGAATGAAATCAGAATTTGAAGCACTGAGTTTAAGGTGAAACATTCTCAGAGACAGGATGAGAAGACATGAGTAGGACAAAGGCCCTAAACAGTCTTACTAGCTACCCATACCTGAGGGACCTTAAGGATGACATTATTTGAAACAGATTTGTGTTTCAAAAAGATCATTCTAGCTTCACAGTAGGTTAATCACAAATATAGAATACAATGAACTCTAATAAATGAGACAGGAGGCAATTGAAGGAATTAAAAAAATATATCCTACTCAAAAGCAGCAGAAGAGGCCTTGCCAATTAATTGATTGTTGTTAGCAGTTAAGGAGAAGGCAATGGCAACCCACTCCAGTACTTTTGCCTGGAAAATCCCATGGACAGAGGAGCCTGATAGGCTGCAGTCCACGGGGTCACACAAAGTCGGACACAACTGAAGCGACCTAGCAACAGCAGCAGCAGCGGTTAAGGAGTTAAAGCCAGCAATAGAATCATCAAGTACCCTAAGTATTTTTGTCAGAATAATTGGAAAGGTGAAGCAATTTAATAAAATAAGAAATAATAGAAAAAGAATAAAAAGAGGGTGAAAGGAAACAATGAATTCAAGTCCTAGGTATACTCTGTAAGAAGATCAAAGGAGATCTGGCCTGCAAATATATATTTAGGTATCATTGGTATTGTGATGGTAACTAAATCGTGAGTGTAGATGTAATCACCCTGAATGCACAGAGTGAGACAAGAAGAAATTCTACATTGAGTTTCCAATAATAAGGATGTAACTAAGGGAAAAGAGGCTGCAAAGAAAACCAAAAGAGTGTGACACTGTGAAAGACAAGTAAAGTTTTTCAAAAGGGAAAGCTGTTAATGTGGTCAAGAAAATTATGTATATACAGAATCCATTGTGTGTAGATACACTGTACACATTAGCACACTGGTGATTTTAATGAGATCACTTTAATTGAAGGGGTGTGGTAGAAGCCACAATAAGGACTCTAAGGATTAAGTAGAAAGTGAAAACTTGCCTCAGAGATAGATGGCAACAGTGCCAGGGAGGCCTAGAACACAGGGAAGATTTTACAGACATTTACGAAGTTCACATTTGCGCATGCCTATGCTAGCTTTTGGCATAGAAAGTGAAGAGGAACTAAAAAGACTCTTGATGAAAGTGAAAGAGGAGAGTGAAAACGTTGGCTTAAAGCTCAACATTCAGAAAACGAAGATCATGGCATCTGGTCCCATCACTTCATGGGAAATACATGGAGAAACAGTGGAAACAGTGTCAGACTTTATTTTGGGGGGCTCCAAAATCACTGCAGATGGTGACTGCAGCCATGAAATTGAAAGACGCTTACTCCTTGGAAGGAAAGTTATGACCACCCTAGAAAGCATATTGAAAAGCAGAGACATCACTTTGCCAACAAAGGTCCATCTAGTCAAGGCTATGGTTTTTCCAGTGGTCATGTATGGATGTGAGAGTTGGACTGTGAAGAAAGCTGAGCGCCGAAGAGTTGATGCTTTTGAACTGTGGTGCTGGAGAAGACTCTTGAGAATCCCTTGGACTGCAAGGAGGTCCAACAGTCCATCCTAAAGGAAATCAGTCCTGGGTGTTCATTGGAAGGAATGATGCTGAAGGTGCAACTCCAGTACTTTGGCCACCTCATGAGAAGAGTTGACTCATTGGAAAAGACTCTGATGCTGGGAGGGATTGGGGGCAGGAGAAGGGGATGACAGAGGATGAGATGGCTGGATGGCATCACCGACTCGATGGACATGAGTTTGAGTGAACTCCGGGAGTTGGTGATGGGCAAGGAGGCCTGGCATGCTGTGATTCATGGAGTCGCAAAGAGTCAGACATGACTCAGCGACTGAACTGAACTGATGCTAGCTTTGCTGCTCATGACATTTCTTCTAAAACGAGCAATATTAAGCTACTGGAACGTCAAGTCTTCTCTCCAAAGTTCCTTTCCTTCTGTGACTTGAGACCTCAACAGCCTCTCAAATTATTTTCTCTGCTCTAGTGCTGCCTGGATTTGCCCCAAGGCGATTCCAAGCCTATTTCCTAAGTTACCTCTTGATGGTGTTGCCTTACCAACGATATCTACAGAAATTCTTAAGACTTTTTGTTATCTCCTTTTGCCTTTTCTACTGCTAGCAGGACTATCATAAGGACAAATCATTTAGTGGCCCCAACACATAAGTATAGCTTTCAAGTTTGTCATTCAGTTCAGTTCGGTGGCTCAGTCATGTCCGACTCTTTGCAACCCCATGGACTGCAGCACTCCCTGTCCATCATCAACTCCAGGAGTTTACTCAAACTCATGTACATTGAGCTGAGGATGCAATCCATCTCATCCTCTGCCATTCCCTTCTCCACCTGCCTTCAGTCTTTCCCACTATCAGGGTCTTTTCCAATGAGTCAGTTCTTCCCATCAGGTGGCCAAAGTATTGGAATTTCAGCTTCAACATCAGTCCTTCCAATGAATATTCAGGACTGATTTCCTTTAGGATGGACTGGTTGGATCTCCTTGCAGTCTAAGGGACTCTCAAGAGTCTTCTCCAACACCACAGTTCAAAAACATCAATTCTTTGGTGCTCAGCTTTCTTTATAGTCTAACTCTCACATCCATACATGACTACTGGAAAAAACCATAGCTTTGACAAGATGGACATTTGTTGGCAAATTAATAGCTCTGCTTTTTAATATGCTATCTCGGTCAGTCATAACTTTTCTTCCAAGAAGCAAATGTCTTTTAATTTCATGGCTGCAGTCACCATCTGCAGTAATTTTGGAGGCCAATAAAATAAAGTCTTTCACTGTTTCCCCATCTATTTCCCATGAAGTGATGGGACCGAATGCCATGATCTTCGTTTTCTGAATGTTGAGCTATAAGCCAACATTTTCATTCTCCTCTTTCACTTTCATCAAGAGGCACTAAAGTTATTCTTCGCTTTTTGCTGTAAGGATTGTGTCATCTGTATATCTGAGGTGATTGATATTTTCTTCAGCAATTTTCATTCCAGCTTGTACTTCATCCAGTTCAGTGTTTTTCATGATGTACTCTGCATAAAAGTTAAATAAGCAGGGTGACAATATACAGCCTTGATGTACTCCTTTCCTTATTTAGAACTAGTCTGTCGTTCCATGCCCAGTTCTAACATTGCTTCTTGACTTGCATACAGATTTCTCAAGAGGCAGATCAGGTGGTCTGGTATTCTCATCTCTTTCAGAATTTTCCAGACTTGGTCGTGACCCACACGGTCAAAGGCTTTGGCATAGATAAAAAGCAGAAGTAGATGTTTTTCTGGACCTCTCTTGCTTTTTTGATGATCCAATAGATGTTGGCAATTTGATCTCTGGTTCCTCTGCATTTTCTAAAACCAACTTGAACATCTGGAAGTTCATGGTTCATGTATTATTGAAGCCTGGCTTGGAGAATTTTGAGCATTACTTTACTAGTGTGTGAGACAAGTGTAATCGTGTGGTACTTTGAGCATTCTTTGGCATTGCCTTTCTTTGGGATTGGAATGAAAAATGACCTTTTCCAGTTCTGTGGCAACTGCTGAGTTTTCCATATTTGCTGGCATATTGACTGCAGCACTTTCACAGTATCATCTTTAAGGATTTGAAATAGCTCAACTGGAATTACATCACCTCCACTAGCTTGCTTTGTCGTGCTGCTTCCTAAGGCCCACTGGACTTTGCATTCCAGGATGTCTATCTCTAGGTTGATGATCACACCATCATGATTATCTGGGTCATGAAGATTTTTTTTTATATGGTTCTTCTGTGTATTCTTGCCATCTTTACTTAATATCTTCTGCTTCTGATAGGGCAGTACCATTTCTGTCCTTTATTGTGCCCATCTTTGCATGAAATGTTCACTTGGTAACTCTAATTTTCTTGAAGAGATCTCTAGACTTTCTCATTCTATTGTTTTCCTCTATTTCTTTGCACTGATAATGGAAGAAGGCTTTCTTGTCTCTTCTTGCTGGTCCATGGAATTCCACATTCAAATGGGTATATCTTTCCTTTTGCTTCTCTTCTATTCACAGCTATTTGTAAGACCTCCTCAGACAACCATTTTGCTTTTTTGCAATTCTTTTTCTTGGGGATGGTCTTGATCACTGCCTCCTGTACAATGTCATGAACTTCCATCCATAGTTCTTTAGACACTCTGTCTATCAGATCTAATCCCTTGAATCTATTTCTCACTTCCACTGGATAGTCATAAGGGATTTGATTTAGGTCATAGCTGAATGATCTAGTGGTTTTCACTTATTTCTTTGATTGAAGTCTGAATTTAGCAATAAGGAGTTCATGTTCTGTGCCACAGTCAGCTTCCAGTCTTGTTTTTCCTGACTGTATAGAACTCCTTCATCTTTGGCTGCAAAGAATATGATCAGTCTGATTTCGGTGTTGGCCATCTGATGATGTCCATGTGTAAAGTCTTCTCTTGTGTTGTTGGAAGAGGGTGTGTGCTATGACCAGTGCTGTCTCTTGACAAAATTCAATTAGCCTTTGCCCTGCTTCATTCTGTACTCCAAGGCCAAATTTGCCTGTTACTCCAGGTATTTCTTGACTTCCTACTTTTGCATTCCAGTCCCCTAAAATGAAAAGGACATCTTTGTTGGGTGTTATTTCTAGAAGGTCTTGTAGGTCTTCATAGAACTGTTCAAAGTTTGTTATAGAAGCTTCTGTTTTGAAATTTGAAACATTTGATGTGTATTACCAAGTGTTACATTGAAAATTACTGATGCATAGAAAACATGAGCTTGAATTGCAGCACATGATTTCACTGTCTTAACATTCTTCTATCTTAGGATGATTTCTGTTGTTCTATAGAGAAAACTATCTCATCAAACCCACCCTAACTTAGAAGAACCATTTGCCTCATCCTCATAGCTTAAAACCTCTTGACTCTTACTCCCATAATGCCTAGTGGGTCTGGTGGCACCTGTGTGCACAAGGAAGGAATGGAAATTAAGTATCATTATCCTGACTAATCCTTGCTCATTCCTGCCCTAACAGATGAGACAGGTCGTTGATGATATTCTCACCCAAGTTTAACTGCCCTTGAATCTTGAAATCTGCTTAAAAAAAATAGTAAACATCACTTGAAAAAAAGTAACAGAAAATGTGCCCTGTATTTCTAAACGTCTCTTCATAGCAAAAAATAATCATCAGAGAGAAACCAGTCAAGGTTAAAAGCAGCACTGAAAAGTGATTCACTTGGTAAACAAGAGTAGGTGTAATTATCACAAAAGCAAACTTTGCTAAGAGGATAACTGTCAGAGCTCTTGTGGTAAAAGGTCTCTTTACCATTTTAATCTGACAGGCTGAGAGTTCCCTAGTGGAAACAATTCTCAATAAAATCAAAAATGTAACTACAGTATCCTTTTAAACTTTCATTTCAGCCATGGCTTCCAAAACAAGCTTAATATTTATAATTCAAATGACATTGGTAGATTGACTGATAATATGGATTACAAAAATCTTTTAGCACTGTATTTTTATGTCCTGAACCAAATACTCTATCAGCAGTGACACTTAAAAGGGTTTTGTTTATTTGCTTTTTGGAAGCCAAACAAGCCTGTCCCCTGAAAGAAACCAAAGTCAAATTCATTTTGAGAAGCAATTACACATTCAGAAACTTTTAACATAAAATAGATAAGCAATAAAGATTTACTGTATAGCACAGGGGTAACTAATACCATATAATAACCAATAATGATATATAATCTGCCAAAAAAAACCCTGAATCACTATGTTGTTGTACACTTAAAACTAACACAATATTACAAATTATCTATATTTCAACAAATAAATTAATTGAATTGAATTAAAGTACACTTTCCAGAGATTCCAGATGACTCTCAACTGTTTCATAAGAAAACTTTATAGCATACGTGCACGTGTGCTAAGTCATTTCAGCATTGTCTGACTCGTTGTGACCCCATGGACTGTAACTTGCCAGGCTCCTCTGTCCATGGGATTTTCCAGGCAAGAATAGTGAGGTGGATTGCCATGGCCTCCTCATAGTATACGTGTGTCATTGCCAAACAAACCTTGTGGGTTTTCAAACAACCTCCTTATTTTAAAAAGTATACAAGTAACTTGTTCCAGGTCATACAACATAGTGATTCAAACTGTGATCTCTTAACACTCAGGCCACTGTTTTTTGTTTGTCTTCACCTTGGGACATCTTGCCCAAGAAAACTTTGTGTGATGACTATAATAATCTACCTTTGCACTATCCCATACATATCTACAGGCCAGGTATGGTTTTTAGTGCCCAAAATTGACTAGTGTGACTACTAAAATTTGAATCACTAATGCTATTTGGGAAATGGCAAGCCACTCTAGTATTCTTGCCTGGAGAATTCCATGGACAGTGGAAACTGGTGGGCTACAGTTCATAGAATCACACAGGGTCGGACATGACTGAAACGACTTAGCATGCAAAGATATGTAATCTTCATTAATTTAAATTTAAGTAGCCATATATGGCTAAAAGCTAGCTTAAGTGTGTTTATGCATGTGCTAAGTTGCTACAGTTATGTCCAACTCTTTGCAACCCCATGGACTGTATAGCCCCCCAGGCTCCTCTGTCCATGGGATTCCCCAGCCAAGAATACTGGAATCAGATGCCATTTCCTTTTCCAGGGTATCTTCCCAACCCAGGAATCAAACCCATGTCTCTTATGTCTCCTGCATTGGCAGGCAGTTTCTTTACCACTAGCGCCACCTGGAAAAGCCCCAAAGAGCAAGCAGAAATCAGCTCACTAAGAAATGTCCAGGGTACTCTGTCTCCACCAGCTCTTAGTTAAACTACATAGGAAGGGAAAGGTTATGAGATTTGTTGCCTCTTTGAAATAAGGGCAGTGATGTGTATGTCCTTCTATTTCTCACATTCCAACACCTGGTTTTATACAGAGTAGGCAAAAAAAAAAAAAGTTTAATCTGTTGATGCTTTAAATATTCATTTGCCTTAACAATGCTAGGGGCAGAAAAGAACAGCTTAAAAATCTGTTCACAAAGATTAGCCAACTTGCACCTTCCTGCAATTAGAAAAACTCATTCCTTCCTTAAAGTAGACTGAACTTCTTCCAGGAGAGGACCCCTCCATATACACAGTTATCTAATCAAGGCTCAACTTACAAGGGATATATCTATATCATAGTGATGTTCAACCCAGAGGGTAGGACAACACAATGCAATTACCCTTAAGCACTTTATGGCCTCCAGAGTCTACTTCAAAGCAAGTGCATCTCCTCTTTATAATGCAAAACCATTCACCTCTGCCCAGAGAGGAAATTTGGTAAGATCAATTCACTTTTTTAAATAGAAAAAATAATTGAAAATAGCATTGATTTTACTTTTCAGATGGCCATTTAAATGGCAAATGTAAGCTTTCTTTGATTAACAACAGGCAGAAAATTGGTAGAAACGTTAGAAACAGAATGAACCATAAGCAACCTTCAATTATTCCTTTTTTCTATGATAAACACTTTAATTTTTCCAAACTCTTATGTAATTCTCTCCTGAAGGCCCCTGAAACACAAATAAAATTAACTGTTGCTGCAGCATAATAGTCTTCTCTAGCTTCTTTTATTTGTTTGTTTGTTCATTTGATTTGTTTCTAGAAAGCAAGGCTATTGCTACTATTTGTGATCAAATTAAGTACCTTTTCCCAGGGCATGTATTTTCTTTCCTTTCTTTTACTTTCTCTTTTTTTAATGAATAAAAGCAATCTTAAAGATATAAAGAAATGGATGGCTTAGAACAACTACCATCAGTCAAAAACTCTTGTTGAATATATCTCAAGGGAGCTACTTTACAAATCCTGCAATCCATGTCAAATTCCATTGACTTCTTAAGAGGCCAAAAGGTCTTTTGAAAGGGTCTCAGAATTGTTTCATCTTCTTAAGCTGTCCTCTTTGAAGCAAACAGTTTTGATGCTCTGAAAACCAGCATTTATATCTATTGCTCCCAGTCCCCAAGGATCATAATTTCTTTGAACTAAAGAATCAGTGATGTTACCTAGGTGGTTTATTTAAAGACAATTTTTTGTTGTTTCTATGTAATTTTAGTGCCATATCAGGAATTCCTCTTTTAAATCAAAAGCCCATTTAACTGTATATAAATATTAAGGCTTTTTTACCAAGTCTATTCTTCTAAAGTACTGGAAAGTAGTTCATTTTTAGCTGGAATTGTCTTTAACAGTCGAACTCTGTGCTATACACAATCAGCAATGGACTTTGAATAATTTTATTATTGCCAGGGAAACATATCCTCATACACCTAGGGTAAAAGGATTGTGTGGTCATTGTAAATATTTAATAGACATTATCTTGGGATACTCAGCAATGATTTAATTAATAAATTATGAATAGAAAAATATAGGTTTGTAACTATTATCTTCTGTGTTTCTAGGCTACACTGTTACTAGTTGCAACAGCAATGAACTTCACAATGTTACATTTGGAGATGGTCCTAAATCACTGTGGCAATTACTGAGATTTTTTTGGGGTCTGTAGTCAGCAGTACCATAATTTTCACTTAATAGGCTTAAGAAATGGCCTGTCATTCATCCTTCAGAGCCTTCAATTGAATGATATAAGCCCAAGATACCATCCTTTAGATCTCAGGAACAGCCATGAAGAGAATATATATATACACCAAGATTTGGGGGATTCTAAGCTTATGCTTAGCACAGTTTCTAAAAAGGACTAACCCTACTGAGCTTTCCAAATCCCCAAGGCCCAATTATATTTCTTTGCTTCAGCATCACTTTTCAGATGTTTTCACCACTGCTGGTGAACACAGATAACATTTGGGGTCACTGATGTAATTTTTGAAAAGCAGGTTATTAAATATTAGTTAATTGTGATTTATTAGTGATCACAATTGTTTCATGAAGAGGTTGGTATTGTTCACACAATCATGTAATCTCAGAATTAACACTTCCTCAGATATAAAATAGTCTAAACCATTTGCTAAAGTTTAATTTTCTTTCCATACTGAAGTTCGTCAACTGTTTTAAGACAGCTATCACACCTATCCCTAGAGTTTTCTCTCTTCCAAACCAAATAACCTTAGCTCCTTTCTGCTGTTCTTAACATACGGTTCTTCCCCCTCCCTCCTGCTCTAACCTCAGTCTCATCTCAAAGCTAATAGAGCCTTCAGACACACTAGATTTTAGAGTCTGGCATAGCACACTTGATTCATATTGAGCTTACAATCAAAGTGAGAATCCTGAGTTTTTTGGCATGTGGTTCCACTATAGTTTCTTCTATCTTATTCTATTCACTAAGACTTTTTGACTAAAGAGCAGTTTTCATAGTTATCATAAATTCAGGTAGACTGTTGTTTCGTTTAGATGTTATCTTTTTCTATCTTGATTTGACTACATAATTTCAGAAGAATATTTAATGTGGATTAAGGTGACAAAAACAAATGCAAGAAGTGAGATAAAATTATGGAGGAAGGGGAAGGAAAAAAAAGGCCAACTACCTTCCCTTACCCTTCTTTTCTCTGTAGGTTAATAGAGATTTATGGATCACAAAACATAAAGTTATGTGGTCAGAAGCTCTATTTTGTAATGATATATTCAAGCTGAAGTTTCTACTGACCATTGATATATATATATATGTGTGTGTATATATATATATATATGTATGTATTTAATGTACATATTTCCCAAAGATCGTGTCTAATTGAAATGATTATGTATTCAACGTCACTATTTATACCTATTAAAATAATGCATATATTAAGCAATTGAAGTGCATAGAAATTATTTTCCAACTTAATGTTATGTAAAACATATAACTATTTTAACTGGTGTGCATTTTTAATAAAAATGTAGCCACGCTTTTGAATGTGAATTTGAGCTAATTCCAGGAGATAGTGGAGGAGGATGGAGGAGCCTGGTGTGCTATAGTCCGTAGGATCTCAAAGAGTCAGACACAACCTAGCGACTGAACAACAAAACAAAGCAAAAGTAAAAAAGACAAGCATTAAGATAATGCTTATGGTTGAATTTATATTGTAGATATTTCAAAGTCAGAGGGATTTTAATGTAATTTTATTGAATAGTACTTTACCTATTAATATCTAAAGATAATCTTTTAAGCTTTAAATCTAAAGTTAGTTCATTTCTTAAATGTATGTTTCACTTTACTATTTGTTATCAGAAGCTTCAGTCATCATTGCTTAATTTACTTACCCACTAACTCAAAAGTATGCCGATATGTCACTAAAATTCCAGTGGATAAATGACTTTGATTTCCCTATGGAAATGTGATCCATGAGGAATAGGTCCAAATTTTGCAAATTAACATATGTTTTGAGGGTGTGTATAATGTTTTGTCAAACAGCAACACTTCCTTTGAAAAGCCAATGATAGTTGTTCTTCCTACTCATTTCAAATCTGCTCTATTCAAGTTTATATAATTTATGCAATGCTATTTGCAATATCCAGCTGCCTTGTAGTTCCATGTACTTAAGCAATATAAGGAAATTTTCAGCAACATTTTCACTTTTAGAAGTGCTACATTGCACATAAAGACCTTATTTTTCAAAGTATTATAAATTACTAAACAGCCCTCCTATTTGGGTTACATTTGGAAGCAAGTAATATTCTTAATGCACAAACTATTTTCAGATACAATCTTTTATAATGCTTACACTTGAAAATAAGCAGGCTTAAGCAAAACAATTCCTTCTAATCATTCTAAGTGATGTGATAAAGCATTTTATATGAGCTGGTAGTTCATTTGAAAGCAAAGGGTTTGCAAATCATGTAGTTAGGCTTACATGCACAAATAGTGTAGAAAAAGATGTGGTCATACAGAGCTGAGTAAGTTGGTACAAATCTAATCTGTCCTCTCTTTTCAGGGGCCACTTAGAATCTGCAATATTGCTAGCAAAGTCCACAGAATCAACAATGTCATCTGTTGTTCAACTCTTTCCTATTCAATGCATGTGTGCGTGCTCAGTCACTCAGTCATGTGCAACTCCTTAGAACCCCATGGACTGTAGCCAGAAAGGATCCTCTGTCCCTAGGATTTTCCAGGCAAGAATATTGGAATAGGTTGACATTTCCTTCTTCTTTTTCCTATTCAATGGGTCATAATGATTTCCATATTTTTTTTGATCTAGAATTGCCAAAAACAAACACCTCTGAGAATCCTAGAATTGTTCATCATCAGTCAATGTACATGTAAGTATATACATGAACTATTTTTCAAGTCAAGATTAAAAATTTATGAATATTATATCTATATTAGTTTGGACTGCTTTTACGAAATACCATAGACTGGGTCACTTATAAATGACAGAAATCCATTCCTCATAGTAATGGAGGCTAAAAGTCCTAGATCAGATGGCTAGCAGGTCAGGTTCTGGTGAGGACCACTTCCAGGGTGCTGATTTTCAACTTTTCCTTGTGTCCTCAACATAATGAAAAGCATGAGATAGCGCTCTGGGGCTTCTTCTATAAGAGAACCAGTCTCTTTTATGATGGCTCCATCCCCATAATTAAGCACTTCCCAAATCCACTATCTCCTACTTCCCTCACATTGGGATTAAATTTTTAACATGAATTTTGGAAGGACACAAACCTTCTGTCCATAATGATATGTAAGCCAAAGGGTATTATACAAACCACAAAGTTTTAACTAGAAACACTGAATGGGCTCTACTTATGTAGAGTTTTCCTTTGTATTTTTCCTTCTAACCCTTCTCACCCCTCATCCTACCCACAGAGTACTGCCCAGGTTTAAGCATAACAGGTAAGATTTACTGAGTGCTTCCTGTATGGCAAGCATGGTGCTGAATCTGTATGTGCATTAATTCATTGGATGTGTAGAATTTTCCAAGGATTTGAGTAGTTTCTAAATATGGTCATATCACATTGAGAACCAGCCTGAACCCCTTCAAAAGTTTAAACAATATGGTATATTTCCAGACCCAGATGTTTGAACTTTGGCACCTAGCACCCAGTGTCACAAAACTACATGCCTAGTTCTTACTATAAAAATTTATAATTTGCATGATTTGGTTATCTTGCAGAACACAAGTCAATCTGTTGATTAAGTAATGACTTCAATTAGAATAGTTTTAGTTCAGGTTACAAAACAACATCTTATTGTACTTTCAAAAATATATATGTGTAATAAACATGATTATTTTTTATTTGGGAGACTCATAAATGATTCTTGGGCCTCATGAAAATTTTTAAAAGATTTTATTTCCATTTTTCTATAGTCCCTAGTTAGTCACACATTGCAATAAAAAATAAATAAAAGTATCACTGAAC
>SJYQ01000077.1:327673-345017 GCA_006410935.1 Redunca redunca
TAAATAAAAAAGTTCTGTATTTCCTTTGCCTACATTTCTATAGTAGCTGATAAATTGTTGTGAAATGTTAAATTGCAACATAATTTCCCTTCTATGTGTTCTTATGCATAGAAATTCAGTGAAGAATTAGAGCTTATGTGCTGTGTTATGAAAAATAAAACAATTTTTGACTACAGAGTTTACCTGTCATGTAACATGACACTCAAGCTGCACAGCAACAATAAAACTGTCTTTAAATAAACTATCCAGGTAACATCATTGATTGTTCCAGTCCCTAGAGACCAAGAGCAGCAGATATAAGTATTGGTGTTCAAAGCGTCTAAAGTATTTGCTTCAGGAATGACAGCTTCTACAGATGAAACAATTCTGAGTTCCTGCCAAAGACCCTTGGCTTCTTAGAAAGTCAGAGAATATTTGACAGGCATGGTAGTGTTTTTGAAAAGGGGTTCTCTAAGTGATGTATAAATGAACCTTTTGCTAGATTTCTCCTGAGAGGGTGTGGACTTGGCAGCTGGGATATGAGATCAGAGTCCTATACTGAAAAGAGGACTCGGTCATAGAGACTATGAGACAGAGTGAAACTAGGCTCCTTGGCAATGCACAGCATTGGGACACAGAGACATTAGAGCCAGTAATGACTGCCAAGGGACAAGGCCCTAAAGGAACATTCTAAAGACAGGTCATCAAAATCCTTTATTATTTCTTAAAAATTACACAAAGCTCAGACTCGGGAAATGTTTCTCATTTCAAAGTGAACACTTTATAGCCCAGAGGAGTTGGCCATTTGTTATTGTATTCAGCTGAATCATAATTGTCTCTTATTTAAGTAGCATTTGTTGTTTGTGAAATACCTTTTTATCAGTATTAGAGCATTAACACGAGAGGAGTGTCAACATTCCTAACAGATGAAATCTCTCCTGAGACAATCTTCACAAGCTCTTGACCTACCATCTTAGGTCAGGTCCTGAATACAGACTACAGATCTTTTTCCACCCCCATGTTAAGATGGAAAACGCACTTAATACACCTAACTTATCTAACAAGAGCTTTCCTGGTAGCTCAGATGGTAAAGAATCTGCCTGCAGTGTAGGAGACCTGGGTTCCATCCCTGGGTTTAGAAGATCCCCTGGAGGGTGCAGTGTGTGGTGTTGGAGAAGACTCTTGAGAGTCCCTTGGACTACAAGGAAATCCAACCAGTCCATTCTAAAGGAGATCAACCCTGGGTGTTCTTTCGAAAGAATGATGCTAAAGCTGAAGATCCAGTACTTTGGCCACTTCATGCGAAGAGTTGATTCATTAGAAAAGACCCTGATGCTGGGAGGGATTGGGGGCAGGAGGAGAAGGGGACGACAGAGGATGAGATGGCTGGATGGCACCACTGACTCGATGGATGTAAGTGTGAGTGAACTCCGGGAGTTGGTGATGGACAGGGAGGCCTGGCGTGCTGCGATTCATGGGGTCGCAAAGAGTCGGACACAACTGAGCGACTGAACTGAACTGAACTGGAGAGTGCATGTCAACCTACTCCAGTATTCTTGCCTGGAGAATTTCATGGAGAGAACAGCCTGGTGGGTTACAGTTCATGAGTTGCAAAGAGTCAGAGATGACTGAGCAACTAACACTCCTCCATCATAAGGGATCACGCTGGAACTTATCTAACATCATAGCTTAGCCTAGCCTACCTTAAACGTGTTTAGAACATTTAGCCTACAGTTGGCCAGAATCATCTAACACCAAGACTGTTTTATAAAAAACAACTGGGTTGACTATCTCATGCAATTTATTGAATTCTGTACTGGAAGTGAAACACACATGATTGTAAGTGTATCTATGGGTTGTCTATCTCGTGATCAACTGGCAGACTGGGAGCTAAGACCTACTGATGCTACCCAACATCATAAAAGAGTATTGTACTGCATATCACTGGCCAGAAAAAGATCAAAATCCAAAATCTGAAGTACACTTTCTACTGAATGTATATTGCTTTTGCACCTCTATAAAGTGGAAAAATCATAAGGCAGGGGACTAGATGTATATATCCAGGCACAAACATTTGGCAACAGTGAAACAGTCACTCTCTCCCCCACAGTTCTGAATACCCAATAATAGAAACCTCACTGGTTTGTGTGGGCTGTGCTCATTCCATCTGATTCTTTGGGATCCCGTGGACTATAGCCCACCAGGCTCCTTTGTCCATGGGATTCTCCAGGCGAGAATACTGGACTGGGCTCTCACTTCCTCCTCCAGGGGTTCTTCTCCACCCACGGTAGAACCTGAGTCTCTTGCGTCTCCTGCATTGCAGGTGGATTGTTTACCACCAGCACTGCCTGGGAGACTTAGCATTGGCTTAGCTTGAGCCGTATGGTTGCCCCAGTCCAGTCACCTAGGGATGAGGGATGAGGGATGCTGCATGAAAGAGGCTGACACATAAAATCGCCGGGGGCCTACCATGGGTGGATGAACAAAATAAGGTGTCCACCACAACCTCAGGACAGACCAGAGAAGTCAGTCAGCCCTATAGCCCTCATCTTATATTTCAGGCAACTGAAGCCCTAATTTGTCCAAGGGCACGGAGGTACTAAATGGAATCAAAACAATTGCCTCTGATTCTACATCCCAGGTCTGTCAACTTTTCCATCTCATAAGTGATATATTGTTTCGTCTCCAAATATTTTTAACTGAATTGAAGAATTAGTCTTCAAAATTCAAATACAGATGAAACTGAGGATTATTTTAGAGAGAGATATTTCATTCACTGAATTTATGAAGTTTATGTACTTTTAGCAGAATTTAAGTTGTGTAAAATGCAGATTTCTCCCTTAAGCTCCATGTTGTGAACTGCCACGTTATGTGTGAGGATAGCTCATTTTCAAAGTGCACTCATACTCTGTCTTTAGGACAATGTTAAAACATGAGCGATAAACTAGATATTCTTTCTTCTTTATTCCTAGGACATTAACAAAGGAAAAACAGTAGGGAACCCCCATTACTGTCTCCTTTCTATTTATTATTGGAAGCCAGTGGCTTTTCTTTCATTTATGTTCAGTTCTATGGGAAAAAGTTGTCATTAGTTACTGGAGACAGAAATAACAGTACTAGTGGAAGTCACCTTGATAATTCCAGTTAAACTCATTTACTTTCAAAACAACTGTGATTTTATAAAATCCCATGGAATTTTTTTCAGGATTGTGACAGTTTTTCAAAGAAAAAATACAACTTAAAATACATAAGTAATGTTTTTGTTTTGTTTTACTAGATGTCAGATGGAAAACAGCAGAATATTTTCAACATACTGGTTATAATACTGACCTTGGCAAATGCACAAATTTTCTAATTTAAAGATTTCTAAAATGTGTTCTTGTATCATTATCATGTTGTGCCATCAACTAAGGAATGAAGGCATAGATACCTATAACAAAACAAACTATCTCTTGGTAAATCTAGCATATACTAGAAAGTATAGGTATTAACAAAAAAAAGGATAGGTATTAACCAGTCCTTTACAGAGTGTATGAGTCAGTATTCTATCTAATAAAGAATTAAAGGTAAAGAGGTACAACAGGGTCTTCCCTGGTGGTCCAGTGGTTAAGATTTTGCCTTCCAACACAGGGGAAGTAGGCCCATTCCCAGGTCTGGAGGCTAAGATCCTACATGCCTCCTGGCCAAAACAAATAAATAAAAAAAAACAGAAAACAGAAACATTACTGTTGACTTAAAAAACAGGTATAACAGAAGCTCCTTTAGTCTGATTTCCTTTTTGGAAGTCATGGGAAAGTCATTCTACATTCTGGAAGCACCCCAGATGGCCCCTAATCCATGGTCAGTGAAGCAAATATCCTCCATGTCACCTTTCTCTCTTGTCTTCTCTTTCTTTTCAAGTATTCTTATGTCATCAACGTCTAGTACTTTGGACCTTTTTGTCATTTATAATCAACACCTTTTGATCCTGTCCATATGAATTCTGTGCTAGATGGAAACAGATGAGGCTGCAGAGTAAGGGCTAGAAGAGAATACGAGTGTCAGAAACCTATGGGTGGGTTTAGACCTGACAAGAGCACCTCCACAAGCTATTTCACACCATTATGCCCCATCTTAGACTTTCTCTTTGTTCTGCTTAATCTCTGACCTAATTTGCAAAACACTTACTCACATACAAAATCAAACTAGTCATTCTGCTAAATGAAATGTCTGCTCCCCCATGTTCAAAAACAAGATGGGCAGTTTTTGCATAGAAATCCGCACACCTGATATTCACGCCCACTTCTCACTTTCTCACTGGTGCTTTCTGTCTGGAACGTGTTCTTTCCATCTGAGACCATTACAATTCAGCATAGTCAACTAGCTGTACATAGTTAAACACACACATACCCCAGCCACCAAGTACTCAGACATCTGTGAATATTAGCTTTGTACAGCTGAGAAAAATTATCTACACAGTCTATGCTATTTAATCAACTTAATGTCTCTAGGCAAATTTTATATTCCCACGTTGTAATGGTGAGAGATCCTGTATAAAAATACCAAATGAACGCTCCTAAGAACTCAAAGAATTTAGAACTGGAAGACAATCAGAACTGGTTTAACCATCTCCTTATATATATATAAACTGAGGCTATGAGAGGTGAAGTGATTAGTCCTATATCTCCTAACCCTGTAGTATGTGTTGAAGGTTAGGAGATTTGATTACAAGGTCAAAGTGAGTCAAAAGCAAATTTTAAAAATAGACTCATGACATACAAGGATTTACTGTATAAACTACATTCAATATCTTGTAATGAACTATAATGGAAAAGAATCAGAAAAAAAAAGAGTGCTAATGCTAAGTCACTTCAGTTATGTACAAGTCTTTGCAGCCCTGTGGACTATAGCCCACCAGGCAACTCTGTCAATAGGATTCTCTAGGCAAGAAAACTGGAGTGTGTTGCCATGCCCTCTGCAGAGGATCTGCCCAACCCAGGGATCAAACCTGTGTCTCTTACATCTCCTGCATTGGCAGGCAGGTTCTTTACCTCTAGTGCCACCTGGGAAAGGGCTTCAAAAAAAAAGAGTATATATATATACACATACATATATATGAATGTGTAAAACTAATCAGTTTGCTGTACACCTGAACTGACACAATAATGTAAGCCAACTGTGTGTGTGTGCTAAGTCATTTTAGTCATGTCCAACTCTTTGTGACCCTATGGACTGTAGCACACCACTCTCCTCTGTCCATGAGATTCTCCAGGCAAGAATACTGGAGTGGGTTGCTGTGCCCTCCTCCAGGGCATCTTCCCAACCTAGGGATGAAACCTGCAATTCTGACATTTCCTGAGTTGGCAGGCACATTCATTACCACTAGTGCCACTTGGGAAGCCCAAGTCAACTATACTTCAATTTTATAAAATCATAGACTGCATGAATTAACAAAGGTTCTCTTATTACATCTTAGGTAGGTATATGTGAACCTGGAAGGATAATAAGAACACAGTGAGGGTGGGATATGTTGGGATCTGTATTTCAATATCTCACTTTACTAGAAATCTTTGAAGCATTTAGATGAATTTCAGATCCTTCCCTTCCTCTCTCACTTGGCAGAGAAAGAGTTGAGTATAAAATTATTCCATCATTTCAACTCAGACTTACCTACCTGATGTATCTCCCTGGCCATGATAAGGTTATTCAAAGTAATCGTTTGCCTGAAAGCCTCTGAAGGAAAATAGTGCCTCTTGGAGATGGTAAGCAATGAGTGGTTTAAAAACTTTTTTAAAAAACTTTTAAAAAGTAAGCCAGAAAGAAAAACACCAATACAGTATACTAACGCATATATATGGAATTTAGAAAGATGGGGATGATGACCCTGTATGCGGGACAATAAGGGAGACTCAGATCTATAGAGTGAACTGCTGGACTCTGGGGGAGGGAGGGAGGGANACTTGAAGTTATTGACATATAAGAAATTTGTTTAAAAATGGATTCCTCTAGAGACTTGAATTTGTTGATAGTGTTGGAAGGTTACTTATTTATATATTGTGCTCTTTGACTTTTTACCACAGTCAATGAATTACTTTGACTCAAGAAATAACTGATAACACATGATACACACCGAGGAAACCAGAATAGAAAGAGACACATGTACCCCAATGTTCGTCGCAGCACTGTTTATAATAGCCAGAACATGGAAACAACCTAGATGTCCATCAGCAGATGAATGGATAAGAAAGCTGTGGTACATATACACAATGGAGTATTACTCAGCCATTAAAAAGAATACATTTGAATCAGTTCTAAGGAGATGGATGGAACTGGAGCCGATTATACAGAGTGAAGCAAGCCAGAAAGAAAAACACCAATACAGTATACTAACGCATATATATGGAATTTAGAAAGATGCGGATGATGACCCTGTATGCGAGAAAACAAAAGAGACTCAGATCTATAGAGTGAACTTTTGGACTCTGGGGGAGAGAGAGAGGGAGAGGGTGGGATGAGATGGGAGAATGGCATT
This sequence comes from Redunca redunca, assembly GCA_006410935.1. Classification (NCBI taxonomy): domain Eukaryota; kingdom Metazoa; phylum Chordata; class Mammalia; order Artiodactyla; family Bovidae; genus Redunca; species Redunca redunca. Next base: position 334,164 of record SJYQ01000077.1, read on the forward strand.
GAAACATGTTAAAAAAAAAAAAAAGAATACTGTAGTGGGTTGCCATTTCCTTCTCCATGATACTGACATCACTTCAGAATTGCATATTTTATTGCTCTGTGACTATTTCAATAATTTGAATAAAGTTTGTGAAATATTAAAAAAAAAAGAAATAACTGATAACTTTAAACTTTCTAGTTGGGGTACCTCTGGAAGATAAAGGGCAACAGTACTGACTGTTTTAGTCTTCATCAACTGATATGATTCCCAAGTAATCAATTCTTAATATTTATCTTTTGGTCAAAGCAATCTTTAAAAAAATTAAAACCTATTAAAAGATTCTTCTAGACCCCAAACACAAATTATGTCCTGAAAGATTGTAGCCACTGGACACTACCTGGGTATAACAATTACAAAGTTTCATCCCTACATATACTGAGAGTTAGATAATCCAGTTCTAGTTCTAAATCACAAAATGTGATTTAATGCAGGCGTTTGTATGTTTTCCTGTTCGCTCTAGTGTGAATCAGATAAGCAGCCTGTGTGTGAAATATTTTCAATTGAATGTGTTCCTTATTGTATGAATGTCTTCTACAATATAGGGGCTTCCCTGGTGGCTCAGAGTTTAAAGCGTCTGCCTGCAATGCAGGAGACCTGGGTTCGATCCCTGGGTCAGGAAGATCCCCTGGAGAAGGAAATGGCAACCCACTCCAGTATTCTTGCCTGGAGAATCCCATGGATTGAGGAGCCTGGTGGGCTACAGTCCATGGGGTCACAAAGAGTCAGACACAACTGAGCGAATTCACTTTCACTTCTGCAATATTGGCTCAGAGGAATAACCTAATACCTAAGAACTATATACCTTGCTTGTGCTTCATCACTCATTTGTGTCTGACTCCTTGCAACCCAATGGACTGTAGACTGCCAGGCTCTTTTGTGCATAAGGATTCTCCAGGCAAGAACACTGGAATGGGTTGCCATGCCCTCTTCCAGGGGATCTTCCCAACATCAGGGATCGAACCCAGGTCTCCTGCATTGCAGGCAGATTCTTTACCAGCTGAGCCACCAGGGAAGCCTCCATATACCCTGCTTACCCACATTTATTCCCCTAAGATACCATCCAACACTCCCAACACAATGGGTGCTCCCCTACTCTTCCATCTCCCCTCACCCTTCCCCTTCTCTGTCCATCTCTCTCTATGTATCTACATCTGTATCATACACATATGCTTCATTAGTGAGAGTTTTATCCTCCCAAGATCATATATCTTATTCTATAGGAAAAGTCTTTAAACAAGATTTTTTAAAAACTCACTTCTCACTTCTCAACACCATGGTTTACAGTTCTGAATTTTCTCACCATGGATCACCTTCTCCCATCTGTAGCATGGTAGGGTTGGGGATGGCTTAGGGTTAAATAATTCACAACTTCCACACTGCACACCCAAGACCTCAACCCTTTTCCTCTCCTAAGTAGCCTGAGCATACTTGCCAGAGATGGTATTAGAGATCAGAGACTAACATCAAAGCAACATAGCTTTGGTACCTTTGTGCTAAGCTAAGGTTGATAATATATTCTGTAATTAGAGACTGCAAGGGCTCTTTCTTTCCCAGCTATGCCTCACAGAACTTATCACTGTTTTGTTATCGCTAAGTTGTGTCCCTTGTGGGCTTCTCTTGTTGCTCAGGTGGTAAAGAATATGTTGGGAAGATCCCCTGGAAAAGGGAAAGGCTACCCACTCCAGTATTCTGGCCTGGAGAATGCCAGGCTTCTCTGCCCATAGAATTGTCCAGGCAAGAATACTGGAGCAGGTAGCCATTTCCCACTCCAGGGGATCTTCCTGACCCAAGGGTCAAAACCATGTCTCTTGTATCTCCTACATTAGCAGATGGATTTGTTAACAACGTACCACTTGGGAAGCCCTTGTATTAGGGAAGAGCACAACATTAAAGTTTCAGAAGCCACCTTGTGTGTTACCCACAAGCCCTATACACATATGCATGTGTTCTCACACACACACACACACACACACACACACACACACACACACACAATTACAAGTTAGCATCAGTGCATTAAAAAAAAAAAAAAAGCCCCCTGGAGTCTGGAAAAGTCATTACAGTCAATTCACTTTTTTGGTTGTTGTTGATACAGAGGCGAGTTTTTTCTACCTCACTCTAAATGCTTCTAAGAAACAGCAGCTCTGCCCTTCCTTAGTGCCTGTGGTAGCAGGATAATTCTCCAGAAGTACTTTGAAGCCTTAGGATTACTTTAATCACATGGCTCTTGCTGTTCCTGATATTTCCAATAAAAGAAAAATCCTAGCAAGAATATTTATGTGCTGATTCCCAAGTAACTGTGCTTCATCTATAGGTCAAATTCTGTTATGACAGAAGCTACTTAAATAAAATTTTCCATGTAACAAAAATACCCTGCTTATTATCCTTTATTTCAGAAAATATTTCATCAAAATTATAGAATAAGACCACAGCCAGACTTATGTAAAATTCACTGTAATGGACTCTGATTTATTGTGAGTCTGTAAGTACTCTCATTCACATAAGCTATTCATAGGCAATCCTCTGCTTTTTTTTTTTTTTGTATTGATTGTTTCTCTATTAGGGATAGATGACATCAAAATTATTATTCTCTTTGTGCAGTTCCGAAGCACATAAAATTCATTGTTTTTAATCAAGTCATTTCACTTTCCAATTCACAGACTCTTATTTGCTGTGAGTCCTATTAGTCATTAGTATAAATTAGGATGGGTCTACAATTGTAATGATCCATGCCTTATTAACCTCCTCCCTTTATCAAGCACTGTGATTTAAGAGATATCAGTTCAGCCTACACAGTCTGCAAAATTAACATTAGTCACTCTGGAAATAATCATGAAAGAAAGCGTTTTAACAACATAGAAATTCTGAGCCATATAGGACCGTCAGTCATTTGCAAACTCAAAACTTATGGAAAGATTAAAGAGTAGAGACTCATATGCAAATATGTGTGCATCTAACCAGGAATATATGACTTCACTTGTATTGGATTTAGTTACTCCATATACACTGAATTCTAAGCATGTAAAGTAAAGGTCTGGTAATAGGTTTTAAATGGAGGTAGCATGGCTTAATGGACTAAGCTCTAAGACTTAATGGAATCAACGAGTGAATTTTAAAACCTGCTCTAACACTAAAAGGTTATATAAACTTTAGGAGTCACTTAAATTTTTAGTACTTTCAGGTTCATTACTTCCAGTCAGTAACATCTGAAATACTGTCTGCCAAAATACACCTTGTTATCAGCTAACAACTTACCAGTAGATGTTCCTGTCTTAATATGTGTCCATTTACTTATATTTTCATATTGATAGTCTCTCTGTGTCTACATGCTCAAAGGACATAACTGTTAAATGATAGTTTACTTTTTACTCCTATTGTGTTTCACATAGGACCTTTGTAAATCTGTGGTTGGTGATGAGTAATAACAACCTGCTTTTCTTCACCTGGACAATGGTAAACAGTAAATCACTTAGATATTTACACTGAAAATAGTACAGAAAAGTAGATGTGGTCTGTCTCATCAAGAAAATTCTGTTTTGACATTCATTCATTCACACTTCCTGGTGTACTAATAATAATAATAGGGAGACCACTGAGAAATGAACATAATCCTTACCCGAGTTCTAATCATCTTGTTTCTAGATAAGCCATTTTCATTCATATGATTCCTCACATTCTTTGTCCCTTGGGTTTACACTAATTTAAGTCATTTAAGTCAGTGCTCCAACCAGTAGGTCTCCTAGACCAAAATAATAAACAGTAAAGAGTATACAGTGGGAATATAAACATCATAAATAAGACACCTCCTTCTTTGTTTATTTATAAGTAATTCTCCAAAATAGTCATCCAATACAGTTCTAGCATCTCTTCTTACATTGTGACTGTCTCCTGGAGTATGTCGTTCCAATGGAGTAGTTAGGCTCTGGTTTAAACAATTTCTCTGTTATTCACTCCATCATTTATTCTGCTAGTCTGGTGATAAAGAGGTGACAAAAACAGGAGGAAATCTTCATCTATGTGGGGAAATAGACACATGATCAAATTACTTTCAAAGATCCAGGTGCTTTGTTGAGTGCTTTAAATGCTTTGCAAGGGTCATCACAGTTTATCCTCATAACAACCCTGTTGGGAAAGACACTTTGCAGATAAGGAAAAAAGCAGAGAATAAGTTATTTGTCTAAAATTATATGCTAGAAAGCAGATGGATTTTAAAAATCCATTTAAAACCGTGTATTTAAACACATGTAATCCAGTCAAAAGTAAGATTGGGGAACACAAATTGAAGCCTGAGGATTGGAACAATGATGCTGGGACTGTAATAAATCACATTTATTATTGGAACAATTATGCTGGGACTGTAATAAACCACATTTATTCTCAGAGTCTTTGCATTTCAAATGCCTCCTTAGTTCTGATGTAGGTCTAAATCAGTCTTCTACAAAACTCATCTTGCCCAGGCAGTATTATCTTTTGGATCAATTCTCTATCAATGTAAACAAATCCATATCCTTTGTAGAGGGAGAGATTTGAGGAAAAACAAGGAGAAGATGGCTAACATTTATTGTGTGCTTATTCAGAAGGCGTTAGGGAGCTATGTTAGCAAACACTTAAAACAATTAACAAATAGGGATTGTCGGTTGCATTTTACTGATGAAGAATCTAAATCGTCAAGGGGTTAATTAACTCGTAAAGATTATTTTGGCTGTAGTCCAAGCCTAGATATTTAAAACTTGAAAATATTCATGTTTTTTTNCATTTTTTTTTTTTCTGCCACATAAATAAAAACCCTGGACCCAATGTCATGTCTTTCTTTTTCCGCCCTCAACATACAGAGTTAAAACTATTTGTTCATTTTAGACTCAAGTTTCGTTTCACTTTATAGGTTCAGTAGAATTGTTCTGAGGGAAAACTTTCACTGCTTAAGATGTAGTGTCTCAAATCTCTAGTTATAAAACAGACTAAGATGAGGGTTGGGGATCAAAAAGAGTTCATTTGACTATATAATCCTTGTTATCTATTAAAACAGATTACATAAATTGCACTCAATAAGACAAAGCTCTACCATTATTTGATTTGCAACAACACACGTTCACCCTGCAAAACACAAAAAGATGGCATAGGCTTTGGCAGAATTATGTGCAGATACCATAGCTAATCCCTTGAAAGAAATCCAAACTGATCACAAAGTCTTTTAGAAGACCATAACAAATAAAGAAAAGAAAAAAACAGCAATGTCAAGGGAGATGAAAAATACACATGCTGAACAAATTAGTCTTGGAATCCAGTACTTAGTTGATAAAACAGTTTTATTGTAGAGACTCTCAGGAAATAAATGAATAGCAAGGGTTAATATAAATGTAACCCCTATTGACAGAAAAGAACACTTCCAGCCCTCAAGGTGGTGGGTGTTTCAACTATATTTGAGTAAGGCTATCCTTCTAAGTCCATGCCGTTAATAACACTGTACAATTTTCCTATGTTCGTCCAGTGCTTAATGAGAACAAACTGGGAACTGGCTTTCTAACTGCCGACTCCTGGAATCTCAGAGTAACATCAGCCTTAGACCAGACAGCTGGAAATGAAACCTTACTGGAGTTTCACACAGGTGACCATGAATGAGACACTGTCTTTGGTAGAGTGGCAAGCATAAGCATCACCTTGAGTGCCCTAGTATCAACATCCTAAAAATACAAGAACTCCTTTGCTTTGTTAAAGCTGGCTAACCAAAAGGCTGGCTGAAACCTCATTTTTGTCTGGCCCATAAGCAGAAATTCCTCAAATCCCAAACAATCCTTATGTAAAGTTAGAAAAACTAGTCAGGTCCCTAGAAACTGGGCAAATCCATAATCTATGCATAAAGTCAAAGGTGGCAAGATAAGCCCCACTTGAGATCAAAATCAGAAATCATGAAATCTGTAGCCTAAAACACCCTTATACATTCCAGAGAGATGCAGGAATGTTGGCAGAGCAGGTACATCAAACTAGAGTTGATGTAAGTGCCAAAGGCTCCCAGGTAACAATATGGGACAGTGTCCTTGGGATATATTGAGGGAATGTAGATTGTGGCAACTGGTGATTTAACACGTCCTTGCCTTTTTGTTCTGATAAAGATACTTTCTGGTAAACATCACTCAACATATTTTCAAGCGAAAGGCACCAGGCTCCTCAGTGCAGAGAACTGCCCAGGATAAATGTTTTTGTTCTGTTGCTATCTTGTGTCCAACTCTTTGCAACCCCATGGACTACCACACACCAGGCTTCCCTGTCCTTCACTACCTCCCAGAGGTTGCTCAGGCTTATGCCCATTGAGCCATCCAACTATCTTATCCTGTGTTGCCCCCTTCTCCTCCTGCCCTCAATCTTTCCCAACACCAGGGTCTTTTCCAATGATTTGGCTCCTCACATCAGGTGGCCAAGGTATTTGAATTTCAGCTTCAGCATCAGTCTTCCAGTTAATGTTCAAGGTTGATTTCCTTTAGGATTGACTGGTTTGATCTTCTTGCTGTCCCAGGATAATTATAATATCACAAAAAATAAGTTGTCCTTTCTTTCTAAGGATAATGGTATAGTCATCATGTGTGGCTGAAAGCATACTGAACTAGGCTAGCAGACATCTAAGTCATACTTGAACCCACAACAAATTAACAAATTTCATCATCAGTAACTGGCATCAGTGGTGTTAAATGATTGTATTCATGTAACCTTTCAGGAAACAAAGCATTACAAAAAATAAACACACATATGCACAGAAGCACACACACATTTTATATGTATATATGGTATACACATATCTTACATACATATACATACACACACACAAATATTAACATGTGGGAATTGTTACTTCGAGGAAGTAAAGATGAACTTCTCTCACATACCCCTCTAGAGTTAGTCTCTAAAATCTCTCTAAAGATCCTGCTGCTGCTGCTAAGTCACTTCAGTCGTGTCTGACTCTTTGCAACCCCACAGACGGCAGCCCACCAGGCTGCGCCATCCCTGGGATTCTCCAGGCAAGAACACTGGAGTGGGTTGCCATTTCCTTCTCCAATGCATGAAAGTGAAAAGTGAAAGTGAAGTCTCTCAGTCGTGTCCGACCCTCAGCGCCCCCATGGACTGCAGCCTTCCAGGCTCCTCCGTCCACGGGATTTTCCAGGCAAGAGTACTGGAGTACTGGGGTGCCGTTGCCTTCTCCTCTAAAGATCCTAAGTTAGCTACAAGCTATTTGAAGTTGCCAAGATTTTTTTCAAATGTGTTACCATAAGACTGGGTTTTTTAACAATATGAAACCAACCATTTCTTTACATTTGACTTTGATATACCAGCTACAGTGTGTTTCAGCAGTATTTTCTGGAAAATAGTGTGGGAAAATCTCTGAACCCCTTAAGATATTTTAATTCCATTACTTTCAGGTTTGTTAGAGGAATTAAAATTTCTCTGATTTATAAGAGAAAAAAATGAGTAGAAACATATACTAATTGAGACATAACTCTGAATAGGAGTGAATTAAATGCAGGACTCAATCTTTATGAAAAGGAGAAGAATTAAGAGAAAGTAGTAAAATAGGCTTTAAAAGAAAAGAATAAAGTACTTGTTGATAATGTGAACTCTTCTAAGAAAAGCAAAGTCAAGTCTACCCCTATCTTGGGAAAGTCACCTCAGGTTGGGGAGGCTGCTTGTAGCATTTCATAAGTGAATCATTGAGTTTCTGGCAAGGATAAATCCCTTCACCTGACATTGGAGACCTGTATCTCACCTGTGCAAATAGACTGACTCAGGGAGTTACATGAAAGGTTGTAGAAATATGAGAATGACTGTGCTGTTCTCTATTCTCAAATAATTCAAGAAAATGAAGAAATTATCACAGAGTTCATTACCGTAAGTTAAAAAGACAATATTCCTTTTGCAATATTGGGGACTGCAAAGGGAAGAGTTAAGAAAGATCCACTGTCTATTATATACAAAGAAGAGAAATCATGTGGCTGACCTAGGAGTGTGAGACCCGAGAAATAGGATCTACAAAAGGACATAACAGTTATAATGGGAGATTTATGAAATTAGAGAAGGCAAAGATGCCAATTTAGAATAATTTCCTTAGCAAAAGGTAACTAATCCCCAAAGAAATATGTCAGTTATACCCTTGGTTCTGCCAGATTTGGGGCAAACTGAAATGGAGTAAATAATATTTTCAAATTATTTGAGCTAACTTTCAACCTTTGCCTAGGTGTTGATCTTCTCATTAAACTAGCAAAGTCTTTTTTTTTTTTAATTCAGTGCCCAGATTTTGGTATGTGAAAATCTGACTAAAAAGAAGTACCATTCCCTACTCAAGACGCATGCCTTATACTTACCAGTTCATTAATTTATCCTCATCACTGTCATTCCCATTTTGTGTGTGAGCAAACTAAGAGATGAAGGTGTCAGTTTGTACAGTATGTATATGTGATGTCAAAAGAAAACATTCCAAAAACAAAAAAAGAGGCAGACTCACAGATATAGAGAACAAACTAGTAACCAGTGGGGAGAGAGAGGGGGGAGGGGCAATATAAGGGTAGGAGGAAAAGAAAGGGTTAACCACTCCAGTACTCTTGGCTGGAAAATCCCATGGATGGAGGAGCCTGGTGGGCTGCAGTCCATGGGGTCGCGAAGAGTCGTACACGACTGAACGACTTCACTTTCACTTTTCACTTTCATGCATTGGAAAAGGAAATGGCAACCCACTCCAGTGTTCTTGCTTGGAGAATCCCGGGGATGGGGGAGCCTGGTGGGCGGCTGTCTATGGGGTCACACAGTCGGACACGACTGACGAGACTTAGCAGCAGCAGCATACAATTATAGGAAATTATGTGTATAAAACTTTTGAAAATTATGAAGCGCTACAGAATTTAGAGAATCTTTCATTCAATTAAAAAAATATATTCAAATTTAGTAGATGTGAGCTTCCAGGCATCACACATCCTTCTTAACAGCATTGTGGTTTAAAAATTTTAGCCCTTCAGATGTAATTTTACCTAATTATTTTAATGTGAATTCTTCTGAGGACTGAGGCTAAAGTTTTTCATGTTAATTGACCATTTGATAAGCCTCCTTTATGAAAAGCTAATTCAAATATACTGCCTTTAAAATAAAAAGAAAAAAGAAAAGCATTCCAGAGAAGGTAAAACATGAATTGCATATGGGAAGACATAGAGGAGGTAGCCTAGACCAAGAGGCAGGGGATGAGGAAGACGTTACCAGCACATGGAGCTGCTTCTGGACACAGAGGGACAGAGAGAAAATGATACATTTCGGAGACTGAGTGCTGTTGGAGAACAAATGGGAAGGTGTAGCAACAGAAGGTGCAGAGAGTCAGGCCGGTTCTGTGTCATGGAGTGTCTTGCAGGTCATGTTTGGAGTTGTATACTTTTCCCATAGACCACTGAGGAAACACCAAAGGATTTTAAGCCAGGATTTCCACATTTCCAAATAATCTTTCTGGGAAAATGTCAATAATAATTTGGAAGGTAACAATTATGAAATTAGAGCATTCCATCATAGGAATCTTTCCTTTTTTTCTAGCTCCATTGAGATATAATTGACATATGATATATATTTAAGGGACACAAAGGATGACGTGACACATCTCCATCACCTCACATAATTACATTGTGTGTGTGTGTTTAGTGAGAATACTTAAGATTTATTCTCTTAGCAGGTTTCAAGTACATAATGCTGCTGCTTCTGCTGCTAAGTCACACAATAGGTTATTGTTAACTGTACTCACCATACTGTAAGTAGATCTCCATGACATATTCATCTTATAACTGGAAGGTCATACCCAATAACCAACATCTTCCTATTTCCCCTCAGCCTCTGAACACCACCATTTGATTCTGTTTCTGAGTTCAGCTTTTTAAAATTCCACATACAAAAGATTATACATTATATGTCTTTCTATGACTTTTTTCACATAGCATAATATCCTCAAGATCCAACCGTGTTCTTGCAGATGACAGGATTTACTCTTTTCTAATGATTAAGTTAAAGCCTGGAGAGCTGCAGTCCATGGGGGTCACAAAGAGTTGGGACATGATGACTTAGCAACTGAATAATAATGTTGCATATTATTGCATTACATACACACACATATATATAGGAACACACACACCGTTTTCTTCATCCATCCATCTGCTGCTGAACACTTAGATTGCTTCCATGTTTCGGCTACTGTAAATAACTCAGGTGCACAGCTGGAGGGGTTAGTCCCAAGCACATGCATAGCAATAGGCTTCAGCTAGGCTAGCATCTTGTACTCACATAGCAGTCTACTGCTACTGCGTGGATGATGCTCGTAGCCCCTGCCTTCTTCCTTGTCCCAAGCATCTCTACATGTTTCAGCATTACTAGTATCTGGGTATGGTGAAACTGAAGTGGGTCCTTCATACACTACCTTGAAAGGCTGGGAAGCTGATTGTTCACAGCACACTCCCATTTCCAGAGAAACTCTCCTCCAACAGAGGAGTTCCTTCCTGGTACTGCCCAACGTCAGTCATGGAAATGGAATGATACAGGTAAAAGAAAGATTCTTTTTCTTACCATTTTGGGCAGTTATTCTCAGGTTTTTTATTCTACGATATTGCTGAAGTTTCTTAAAGGAACTCCTAAGCTGTTTTAGAGCTACTTTCATTTGTAGATAGCTATTTAATTATTGATCTTTGTAGCAAGATGGAGTCTGTGGTCTCATGGTTCTCCATTTTGGTGACATCATTCTATATCACATTTACTTATCTGCATATGTTAAATAATCCTTGCATCCCAGAAATAAACCCCACTTGATCA
>SJYQ01000077.1:345047-355191 GCA_006410935.1 Redunca redunca
TTTTATTCTACGATATTGCTGAAGTTTCTTAAAGGAACTCCTAAGCTGTTTTAGAGCTACTTTCATTTGTAGATAGCTATTTAATTATTGATCTTTGTAGCAAGATGGAATCTGTGGTCTCATGGTTCTCCATTTTGGTGACATCATTCTATATCACATTTACTTATCTGCATATGTTAAATAATCCTTGCATCCCAGAAATAAACCCCACTTGATCACGGATTATAATCCTTTAAATGTGCTGCTGAATTGTTTGATAGTATTATGTTGAAAATTTTGCATCTATATTCATCAGGGATTTTGGCCTGTAGTTTAGTTTTCTAGTAATGTCCTTAATCTGACTTTTGTAACAGCTTAATGCTGGACTCATAAAATTTGGGAGTGTCCCTTTGACTGTGTGGATCACAATAAACTGGAAAATTGTGAAAGAGATGAGAATATCAGACCACCTGACCTGCCTCTTGAGAAACCTGTATGCAGGTCAGGAAGCAACAGTTAGAACTGGACATGGAACAACAGACTGGTTCCAAATAGGAAAAGGAGTACGTCAAGGCTGTATATTGTCACCCTGCTTATTTAACTTCTATGCAGAGTACATCATGAGAGACGCTGGACTGTAAGAAACACAAGCTGGAATCAAGATTGCCGGGAGAAATATCACTAACCTCAGATATGCAGATGACACCACCCTTATGGCAGAAAGTGAAGAGGAACTCAAAAGCCTCTTGAGGAAAGTGAAAGTGGAGAGTGAAAAAGTGGCCTTAAGCTCAACATTCAGAAAACGAAGATCATGGCATCTGGTCCCATCACTTCATGGGAAATAAATGGGGAAATAGTGGAAAGTGTCAGACTTTATTTTTTGGGGCTCCAAAATCACTGCAGATGGTGATTGCAGCCATGAAATTAAAAAGATGCTAACTCCTCTGAAGAAAAGTTATGACCAACCTAGATAGTATATTCAAAAGCAGAGACATTACTTTGCCGACTAAGGTCCACCTAGTCAAGGCTATGGTTTTTCCTGTGGTCATGTATGGATGTGAGAGTTGGACTGTGAAGAAGGCTGATCACCNGACTAAGGTCCATCTAGTCAAGGCTATGGTTTTTCCTGTGGCCATGTATGGATGTGAGAGTTGGACTGTGAAGAAGGCTGATCACCGAAGAATTGATGCATTTGAACTGTGGTGTTGGAGAAGACTCTTGAGAGTCCCTTGGACTGCAAGGAGATCCAACCAGTCCATTCTGAAGGAGATCAACCCTGGGATTTCTTTGGAAGGAATGATGCTGAAGCTGAAACTCCAATACTTTGGCCACCTCATGCGAAGAGTTGACTCCTTGGAAAAGACTCTGATGCTGGGAAGGATTGGGGGCAGGAGGAGAAGGGGACGACCGAGGATGAGATGGCTGGATGGCATCACGGACTGGATGGACGTGAGTCTGAGTGAACTCCGGGAGCTGTTGATGGACAGCGAGTCCTGGCGTGCTGCAATTCATGGGGTCGCAAAGAGTCGGACACAACTGAGTGACTGGACTGAACTGAACTCAACTGCCTTCCTCTAAAGGGATTCAAATAATTCAAAAAATCCAAGGCTATATAATTTTTAAAGTTCAAGAAAACACGGAAAGGGTTTTTACATTAAAAAGTGTAACTGAATAATTATTTCATATTGATATGTGTTATTACTTTAAAATATTAACATTCATCATTAATTTTATAAAACATTACTTGCATTTGTTGAAATGCTGCAGGATAGATATGTAAAGGAGGTAGAGTGCAAGTACTTCTCAATATATACACGGTCTGTTTGGAAAGGACACATCCACACAGGATGAGGAAGTGATTATATAGGATAGGATATGAATTAATATTTGGTTGCTGATGAAGGAAGGCATGAGATTAAGCTTCAAAATAGAACGTGATGTTTACATGTAGTGGGATTAATTTTCCATCATGCCTCATTGCCATTGGCAGGATGTTTTCTTCAAACTAGGGATAGAACAGGCTGGATAAAATAAGCTATATATAAGCCCTCTCTGTCACTCCTGGGAACGGAAAGCAGAAAAAAAAGAGACACAAGCATTTCACAAAGCCTGGTTTACCAAAGAATGCATGATGCTTTTTCATGGAAAAGTTTTTAGATATTCACAGAGTTCTTAATCTTGAAGACAATGAGAAATTGTATGGTAAAAAGTCCTGCTTAATTTATTTTGATGCAGCATTTCACAAAATTGTTTAATGACACAAAAAGTTATCCAGTAATACCAATTAACATGCTGTATAGTGTCATCTGATTATTATGACATTAATATGAATAATATTTGAAATACCCTCAGAAATTCTCAATTTGATTGTTTAGAAGTGCTGAAAGGCACCTTTTAAAGAGAACATGAAAGTCTATGGACAACATCATGCAGTTTTTCCTGAGTCAAACTAATCAGTGGGATTACTTAACAACCCTCCGTGAAGCAGTCTTTAAGACTAGAAAAATAATAAAGCTGTTGACCCTGTAAACCATACATCTCAAGAGGAGACATATGGGAAATATGTTTAGGCAGATGGAAACAGTGGGCATGGAGCAACTTAGAAGTGATATATACATGAGAAGCTGAAGTCAGGATATATTATTCTGGTGTTCAAAACACAAAGGTCAACAGACAAAAAGACAAATTACAGTATCTGGATGAGACAAAGCAGCCTGTCTCTTACTAGACAGTGTTTCAGAAGGTATATCTGTACTAATGGAAAAGTCAAAAACAGGACGCTGAAAAGAGCAATGGAGTAACAATGTCAGCAGCACAGTTAGGCCTTTTTATTAAAAAAAAAAAAAAGGAAAAGAGACTTAAGGGAATACAGAAAGATTGTGATGAAATCCAACATTGTGCTGAAGAAAATGTTTCATAGCACATATTACGAACATCAGACACATTTCTACTAGCAGGAGGGGATGGCCTGCCTGAAGAATACTATGAGAATGAAAACAGAAAAAACTTATTTTCCTCTTAAGAATCTATAGCTCAAAGGGTTTATCTATTAATCATGAAAGAACTAGTGATTAAATATGTGTCAATCAGTGCTAGTCACTTACAGGAATAAATTATATGCAAACCTGTATTGTTTAGCTACTAACCGATATTATTTGCTCATTGGTTCACAATTTGTTATTATTTATGGACCAATAATATGTAATGGTGACTGCAGCCATGAAATTAAAAGACGCTTACTCCTTGGAAGGAAAGTTATGACCAACCTAGATATCGTATTGAAAAGCAGAGACATTACTTGGCCAACAAAGGTCCGTCTAGTCAAGGCTATGGTTTTTCCAGTGGTCATGTATGGATGTGAGAGTGGGACTGTGAAGAAAGCTGAGTGCCGAAGAATTGATGCTTTTGAACTGTGGTGTTGGAGAAGACTCTTGAGAGTCCCTTGGACTGCAAGGAGATCCAACCAGTCCATTCTGAAGGAGATCAGTCCTGGGTGTTCTTTGGAAGGAATGATGCTAAAGCTGAAACTCCAGTGCTTTGGCCACCTCATGCAAAGAGTTGACTCATTGGAAAAGACTCTGATGCTGGGAGGAATTGGGGGAAGGAGGAGAAGGGGATGACAGAGGATGAGATGGCTGGATGGCATCACTGACTTGATGGACATGAGTCTGAGTGAACTCCGGGAGTTGGTGATGGACAGGGAGGCCTGGCGTGCTGCGATCCATGGGGTCGCAAATATTAGGACACAACTGAGCGAATGAACTGAACTGAACTGAATATGTAATTCTAATGTAATTAAAATTTGTTTGTGTGTGTGTGTGTGTGTTAGTCACTCAGTCCTGTCCAACTCTTTGGGAACCCATGGACTGTAGCCTGCCAGGAATTCTCCAGGAATTCCTCTGTCCATGGAATTCTCCAGGCAAGACTATTGGAGTAGGTAGCCATTCCCTTCTCCAGATTATCTTACTGACCCAGGGATCAAACCCAGGCCTCTTTCATTGCAGAAGAATTCTTTACCATCTGAGCCACCAGGGAAGCCACTTAGGTTGTGTTTTAAATGGGAATGTTTGAAACTGGGTGAAGTCAAGTGCGGCACTAGTCCCAGGTGGCACTAGTGGTAAAGAACCCACCTGTCAATGCAAGAGACATAAGAGATGTGGGTTTGATCCCTGGTCAGGAAGATCCCCTGGAGGAGGGCATGTCAACTCACTCCAGTATTCTTGCTTGAAGAATCCCATGGACAGAGGAGTTTGGCCAGCCTCAGTCCATAGGATTGCAAAGAGTTGCACAGAACTGAAGTGACTTAGCACACACAAAGTCATGATCTTGGTGCCTGGATAAAAACTAATCTTCACTATATCTGAGATGAGAGTTAACCTAGTAATGAGACTGCATGTACTCTCTTACCTGCCATGTATCTGTGTTTCATATTTTACCTTCAGACAAACAGATGACAGTGTTGGTTCATATTCACTTAAGGATGGGTTTAGAGGTGTCTGGGCTTCCCTGATGGACCAGACTGTAAATAATTTACTTGCAATGCAGGAGACCCATGTTTGGCCCCAGGGTCAGTAAACTTCCCTGAAGAAGGGAATGGTGACCCACTCCTGTATACTTCCCTGGAGAATTCCATGGACAGAGGAGCTTGATGTGCTACAGTCCATAGGGTCGCACAGAGTAGGACACAACTGAGTGACTAACACTTCACTTCACTTAAAGGTATTTACAAGGTGCTTTCTTTGTGCTGAGTTTTGGTTTTGTATGTGTGCAATATCATATACATGAAATCTACCTATGCCATTAAAAATAAAGCAGAGTTATGTCCTAATTATTAGTACAGTGCTCTAAAACAACCATGGACCAACATGAGAGCTGTCCTTTTAAGAAAGGGATAGACTTTCTAGGAAACATTTGTTGATCTTTTGTTTTTCTTTGAATTTTTTTTTTTTTTTTTTTTTTAGTTACACCTGTTATGAAATGGGGAAGGAAATGTTATGCTTGCATTTTTAAAAATTCAATCTGGCTAAATGTATCTAAAATATTCATAAAATTAAGCTTTTTCAGGATCAAAAAAAAACCCCACATGGTTTCCTAAATTGTTTATGAGAGTGACTCTAAGCCGATGGAGATATTTTGAGCACAAGGTGCAGCAGAATTTTAAATAACTTCCTCTCACTCCTCATCAGTGTCTATATGATTTCTAATCATTCCTCTACACATCAGCTGTGATGAGAATGAATCCAGGTGTGATGAACATGATGTTCTTGTTATTCTGAAGGACATTTATTTTTATTTGTGCCATTGTGTTGAGTCCTCTCAAGCAATATTTAGAATAAATAGGCATACAAAGCTTTTAAGTTACACCTTCTGTTAGCTCCATTTCTGGAGTGGGGGCAGAACCTCTTCCTGTTTGGATAAAGGTTTCCAGTTGAAATAGACTGAGTGAGGCCAGGACACTATCTCCCCAATTGTGCTGAGTCGGCTGTGGAGTAAGGGAGTTATTTTATAAGTAGTAGTTTCATCTGAAGTTCTAAAACTCTCTAGAAAAACTGAAAAGAAGAAAATACATATTTCCCAACGTCAACTTCTGTTCATAGAAAACTTTTCAAGCACAGATGTCGATCCATAGATAGAGTTGTTATGGCAAGAGGAACGTTCCATAATTATAGGTAATCATGCAAACCCCTTGGAACACAGATTCCACTTCATTTTTTGTTCTTGAGATTACAGAGTCTTGGGAAAGGGGATATTTTAACTTACTGAGCTAACAGCAGTTCTGAAAGCTTAGTGTAAGGTTTTTTTATTAGGCATATATTAATATTTACTGACTAAACAAGTGATTCTTGTTTATTTTCACAGGATGATAATCTTGAAGTTCAATTCATCCACATGTCTAATGCTTCACATTTGTTGCTGTGCAAATAGGAAAATAAACAAGAGCCTACTAAAGAAATAAAGCTTAATGTTAGAAGCCCAGTTGATCATACCCAGGAAATGGTTATATTTGGTTGATACTTATGAAAGGTGCATATTTAAGTCTATTAAGATGCATTTCCTTACCTCTGCCAAATGCAAATAGGCTTTCAACCTTTCCAGAGCAGCAGGATTTATTGTACAGTTCAAAGAATGATTCTATCTGCCTTCTGGGCTTTGTGTAGTCTAATTTCATAATATATACACAAATAGGATTTGTTCTCGGAGTAACATTGGGACAGTTTCTGAACTGTAAGCCAGGTGCTTCATGAGCTCCTGAAAATATTTGTTTAGTATTCTGAATAATACATATAATTTACACTGTTATCCTGAGATAACAAGAAAACGTTATTTCAAATAACAGCTTACTTAGTAAACACGAGTTCCAGTGGAGATACTACCCAGCTATCACAAGACAACATACATTCATTTTAGGGAAGCCCATATCTATAACTCATGTCCCAAGAAAATTATGAATATTGCTGTGAATTGGCTGACATTCTGTTCAAATAAGATTTCTCTAGCAGCTACAAAATTGTAAATGGATTAATGCAACTTAATTGCTATGAAAGTACTTCATTGCATTGATAAAAATTACGTTTCTATTGAAGTGAAGCCAGGGAAAAAATAATTCTTAAAGGCCACCAGCAACGTGTAATCAAAATACATTCAAAATAATTATAATGTAAAGCTTTAATAATATTTACACTTTCGTCAGGAAAGTGAAAGTGTTAGTCACTCAACTGTGTCTCACTCTTTGACCCCATGGACTGTAGCCTGCCAGACTCCTCGGTCCATGGAATTCTCCAGGCAAGAATACTGAAGTAGGTGGACATTCCCTTCTCCAGGCAAGAATATTGGAGTGAATAGACATTCCCTTCTCCAGGGGATCTACCTGACCAAAGGATCAAACCTGGGTCTCCTACACTGCAGGCTGATTCTTTACCATCTAAACTACCAGGGAAGCCATCATCAGAAGTCACCATAAAAATGTTGCTTTCACATATCAATATTCACTTGAATTTTTAAACTTCATCTGTAAAAAAGATTTCATTTATACTCTCCCAAGAAAAATAAGGTACACTTAAATGTTTTGGTATACTTTATTTCAACAATTAACTTTGAAATTTAAGCAGTTGGATTTAGTTCTTCTATCATTAAAGGTACATTAATGGTCAATTCTGAATTTGCTATTTTTTCTGTTCATCTAAGTTTTTATGAACTTCTACCATTTCAAAATACAATTCCAATTAGCTGTTTATCTCTTTGCCTCTGAGATACTTTTTACCAAGATGGTAAAACATGCAAACATGTTATTTCTTTCCCTCTCTTTCTCTCTAACATGCATATAACACTCACACATATATATATTTTTTAATAAATNAAGATGGTAAAACATGCAAACATGTTATTTCTTTCCCTCTCTTTCTCTCTAACATGCATATAACACTCACACATATATATATTTTTTAATAAATATAAAATAGAAAGAAAGTGAAGTCATTCAGTCATGTCTGTTTCTTTGCAAGCCCATGGACTATACCCTGACAGGCTCCTCTGTCCATGGGATTCTCCAGGCAAAAATATTGGAATGTGTTGCCATTTCCTTCTCCAGGGGGATCTTCCATATCCAGTGATCAACCCTGGGTCTCCTACTTTGCAGGCAGACTCTTTACCATCTAAGGAACCAGGGAATCCAAAAATATATACTATACATACTAGTTATAATAATCACAATAAGTACAGGGGTTTTTTTTAGCCTACATATCAATCTTAGAGCAATGTGTGATGGAGTCATGTAGAATTGAGAAATGAGACATAATCCCTGCATTATTAGTTTTATATTCCCTTATCATTGTTTTAGTATATCATTTTTTTCCTGACTAATCTTGTAATGGGAGATTGGTATAAAAGTTTAGATATAATAAAATTAANAATCTTTTAATGGGAGATTGGTATAAAAGTTTAGATATAATAAAATTAATCTAGGTAACCAAAAGGAAAACAGAAAGCTAAAAACTCAGAAAATTCATCCTGTTAAGGCACAATTCTAAATCAATGATTTTTAGATATACTTTATTGTTAATAAAAGTATTAAATACATTAAAACATTGAATTCCCCGAAAGATTAAGCTCTATTTTTCCATTTCAAGTTCTGGGCCTACATCAATTTTTTATTTCATAGAAAACACAAAATGTGTTCCAGGTTTTGGGTTTTGTCCTTTATATATGTGTCAACATTAAATAAAATATATTTCAAAGAAGTACTGAAAACCAATGAGCAAATTTTATTCTGAATAAAGAATATGAAAAACATAAATTGAGGTCATTCATCACAAATTATGCAGGGCTTGGAATATAGGTAGAAATGGAAAAGACCATCCTTAGAATAGTATGAGGGTGAAACATTATACATAGATGGTGGTTTCATGGACATTAACCCTGGAGTATAACCTTCTGCTGATAAATAAATAAATGTGCAAATCACATTAATACCCCCACACCCAAAAAAAAAGCAGTTTTATATCGCCCGGTTACTTGATAATTTAGACTCAAAAGCAACTCAGAAGCAACTTCACTGCCATGCAAAAATCATGAAAAATTAAACTTGGCCTTATTCTAGATTATTCAGATATATAAAGTGTTTCAAGGGTGTGCTTTGTTATCTTCTCTTTGTTTATGCTTTTTACTTGAGGAATCCTATTTAATTAGTAAGGATAAGATACAGGTAAGCATTTTCCAAATATTTCAAAATATGACCTTTGTTAAGATTGTTTTGAATTATAAACCGATTGAGCTATACTTGAAAAAACAAGAGGGGATATTAAAGAGCAACAAGTGTTTCCACAATCACATTGATCTTAAAGAAGGGTAGCAAGTGACTATGAGTGATTTAAGTTCCATTCCCAAGGAAACACTGACAGAACCTGTGGTCACATTTCCTGATCTTTTCACGTTTGTCTTTATGATTCAAACAAATTTGGCAAAGCAGATTATTCTTGCACAGAAACACACTTTTAAATCAATGTCAGTAGTTTTTCTTCCTAGTTTTCTTATTTGAATCATTGTTAAATTGTAAAACAAAGTGAAAATTAGTATTTTCTTGAAAAGCCACTATGTTTCCATACAAGTTCCAAGGTGCAAAGTATAAACACTTGAAGTGGGCAGTAATAAACAAAATCTTGCAGGTCCTTGCTCAATGAGCAAACTTGCACTAAAAAGTCCACTAACAAACATAACTGAGAATATTAAACGTTACAAAATATGTGATAAATGTACCTATACCTTAACAGATATTGAAAACCTGCATCTATTATGTCACCTAGTGGATAAAAAGAAAATGGCAAGACTATTCCCTGTATATTTGGGGACAGCAATCTCATTTTTGAGTATATCTTGTATCCTACCAGAAATTTTGTAGAAGCAACTGGACAATGAATACAGAGACTTTGTGTATTCAGGCGAAGGAGGTCACTATTCAAACATAAAGTTATCTATAGTATTGAGATAGAGGAAAAATTGAAAATCAGGTGATTTGTCTTAAACAGGTTTCTGTTTTTCATAAAAGCCAATTCAAGTCATATCCATATAGAAGTGTGGTATCGATATTAATAGAAGATATGATGTCCAAGCTGCTGCTAATTTTATTTTTACACGAGTTGACCCAAGAAGAATATCATCTTTACTTTCAACAAATAAAGTTATCATTCCATAAGAAATGAGGAAGTAAAGCCAAATCTTAATATAGCAATATCATGCACAAACATGTTTTTTAGAGATTTCAAAACCCAGCCTGTAAGGAACTTTTTAGATTATTCAAAAATCCAATTATTCCCATGGACAAATACAATTGAAATACTTTGCCATAGAGAAAAGATCAATGTCAAATATAAGCTTAATTGATAGCCATAATTTTAAACCTCAAGACTGAACAATCAGTTAAGGATTTATATTCATATTGAGTATATTCTGAAAAATTGAGGTGGAATTGACTACAACATCTTATTAGTTTCAACTTACGATATAATGATTTGGTATTTGCATATTTTGAAAAATAATCACCACAATAATTTTATTTAATGTCTGTCACCACACATAGTTACAAACAATTTTTGTGATGAGAACTTTGAGCACATTTATAACAGCGCTTGATTCTATAAATTTTCAACCCTATGCTTTTCAACAGAAGCAT
>SJYQ01000077.1:364171-390479 GCA_006410935.1 Redunca redunca
CCCTTGCATTCCTATACACTAATAATGAGAAAGTAGAAAAAGAAATTAAGGAAACAATTCCATTCAACATTGCAACGAAAAGAATAAAATACCTAGGAATATATCTACCTAAAGAAACTAAAGACCTGTATATAGAAAACTATAAAACACTGATGAAAGAAATCAAAGAGGACACTAATAGATGGAGAAATATACCAAAACCTCATATACTTTTTGAAGCAAAGAATGATCAGTTCAGTTCAGTTCAGTTCAGTCGCTCAGTCATGTCCGACTCTCTGTGGCCCCATGAATTGCAGCACGCCAGGCCTCCCTGTCCATCACCATCTCCTGGAGTTCACTCAGACTCACGTCCATCGTGTCCATGATGCCATCCAGCCATCTCATCCTGGGTCGTCCCCTTCTCCTCCTGCCCCCAATCCCGCCCAGCATCAGAGTCTTTTCCAATGAGTCAACTCTTCTCATCAGGTGTCCAAAGTACTGGAGTTTCAGCTTTCGTATCATTCTTTCCAAAGAAATCCCAGGGCTGATCTCCTTCAGAATGGACTGGTTGGATCTCCTTGCAGTCCAAGGGACTCTCAAGAGTCTTCTCCAACACCACAGTTCAAACGCATCAATTCTTCGGCGTTCAGCCTTCTTCACAGTCCAACTCTCACATCCATGCATGACCACAGGAAAAACCATAGCCTTGACTAGACGGACCTTTGGTGGCAAAGTAATGTCTCTGCCTTTGAATATACTATCTAGGTTGGTCATAACTTTTCTTCCAAGGAGTAAGCATCTTTTAATTTCATGGCTGCAGTCACCAAATGTGACAAGACAAAGTGGTTTGGGGCAGAGACAGTAAATTAAGGGAGAATGACTAGGAAATAAACAGGGAAAGTAATGGAAGACCAGGGTTATTTCATTGGGTTTGTTTGTACAGATCTCTTTTGGTGTCACCTCCCAATCTGGTGATAAGAACTTCTCTTCCTGGTACATAAAGGGGATCTTTCTCATGGGAAATTATATGACCTGCTTATAGGTAGAAAGAGAGAGGTCAGAGAGCTCTTTCTGTACCTGCTCTTTCTCAAGTGCCTTCAGCTCAAAATCAATATGTCAAAGGGGTTGACATATTTCAAACCCCTTTAGGGTAAAAATATCTGAAAAGCACACACAAAAAAATAGCAGCAGGATTTGGAAAGGATATTTTTTTTTCAATCGAAACTCATATTTAAATTCCATTTATTTATATTTTAAGGTTTCTTTTTTTTTTAATGTGGACCATTTACAAACCCTTTATTGACTTTGTTACAATACCACTTTTGTTTTATGTTTTGGTTTTCTGTCCACAAGGCATGTGTGATCCTAGCTCCCTGAAGAGGGATTGAACCAGTATCCTCTGAATTAGAAAGCTAAGTCTTAACCACTGGATCACTAGACAAGTCCTCTTGTACTTAATTTTAATTACATACACATGCAGTAAAAACTAATTATTATTCTCCAGTATTTACTTTCTTCCTGCTCCTTTACCTAGCTCTAAGAAGGCTCACAGGAGGCTGAGTGGAGACTATATTTCTCGGCCTCTCTTGAGACTAATCAGGATCATATGACTAAGTTCTTGCAAGGAAACATGAGCAGAATCAGGTATGTCATTGCTTGGGCATTTTCTTATAACAAAATTGTTTTG
Source organism: Redunca redunca (assembly GCA_006410935.1). Lineage (NCBI taxonomy): Eukaryota > Metazoa > Chordata > Mammalia > Artiodactyla > Bovidae > Redunca > Redunca redunca. The sequence continues at coordinate 365,838 of SJYQ01000077.1, forward strand.
TATCCTGATCCTTTCCTCTTCCAGCAGGTGGTAGGGTGGACTTTAGCCAGCTTTGGCCTTGCAGTGAGGATAGCACCAAGGTGACTGCATTGTGAAGCTAGGCATCTGCTTTTATCTTCTTCAAGTCACTTGGAACTGTTGTTCCCTGAGAAAGAAAGAAATACTTGTCTTTTGTGAGCTCTTTTTATTTTGAAATCTTTTTACAGTGTCTTGCCTCTCTGCAAGCAAAAACAGCCAGCATATATTGTGTTGTAAATATAGCCTAATTTTTAAAGTTCAAGAACAATAGAATAACTATATTTTAAATGAAGATAAAGTGTCATTACTTATTTACCCAGTGTGTATATTTCAGTAATATTTGAAACTTCCATTTTAGAATGGCACAGTAACTTTGTTCATTTGTATAACTCTTATAGTTTAATTCCCAATTGTTCCTAATTTAATCATGTAAAAAAAATTGACCCAAGGTATGTCCAAAGGAAAAGCCAGTTCTTTTTATTTTATTTCAGAGATTTGCCTTGATATTCACTTTTCTTCATTTTCCTAGACAAGCTCTCACAGGACTATATTTCATTTTGACAGCTATGATATTGTCACTTGTTTACTTCTCATCAGATAATGGACTTAGGTATCTGATTAGCTTTACTCTATTCTTGAAAGAAAAATGTCATCCTCAGGCTAACATATCTTATTGATAGCTGTCAGTAAAATAACCTTTGGCACCTTCTCATTTTTCCTGAGAGTATTTACATAAAAAATACTGGTCTAACAACTTCCACAAAATGTACTGCAAACAAGGCTAGCTGGATTGAAAAGGACATTCATAATTTGAATTAAAGGCTCTCAATAACTATGGTCTTCAAATCTATGACAGTCTTAATTCACAGGAAATATACATGGATTGTGAATCAACTTAATGATCAGGCAGTACAAAAGTTTTCACATTTTGTGTCACTATCAAAATGATTAGTATAGTGTCTTTACTTCTATCTAATTTTTGTAAAGCATGAAATATTTTCTATCCTGAAACTTTTATACAGTGATTTCAGGGTTTTTAACACCAACATGTGGAAAAAGAGAATTGACTATTTTTTTAAACTCAGTATTCTGGAAACAAATAGACTATTGCTGTGAATATTCTTATATTCATAATATATTTACTTATTATGGGGGATTAAATATCTCAAAGTAAAATTTTTCCTGAGAGTATTTACATATAAACTTCTACCCTTATTTTTGTCAATTTTACTATATAACATAGTTGTGAGACCTAAGAAATCTCATATCAAAGGGCTGGTATACAAGATTGCCTTGAGAACACCATGAACAGTATGAAAAGGCAAAAAGATGTGACACCGAAAGATGAACTCCGCAGGTTGGTAGGTACCCAATATGCTACTGGAGAAGAGTGGAGAAATAACTCCAGAAAAAATGAAGAGGCTGAGCCAAAGCAAAAACAACGCCCAATTATGGATGCAATTAGTGATGGAAGTAGAGTCCTATGCTGTCAAGAACAACATTGCATAGGAACGTGAAATGTTAGATTCATGAATCAAGATAAATTAGAAATGATCAAACAGGAGATGGCAAGAGTGAACATCAAAATTTTAGGAATCAGTGAAATAAAATGTACTGGAACGGGCAAATTTAACTCAGATGATCATTATATTTGCTACTGTCAGCAAGAATCCCTGAGAAGAAATGGAGTAGCCATCATAGTCAACACAAGAGTCCAAAATGCAGTACTTGGGTGCAAGTTCAAAAACAATAGACTGATCTCTGTTCCTTTCCAAGGAAAACCATTCAGTATCACAGTAGTCCAAGTTTATGCCCCAATGAGTAATGCTGAAGAAGCTGAAGTTGAGTGGTTTTATGAAGACCTACAAGACCTTTTAGAACTAACACCCCCCCAAAAAAGATGTCTTTTCATTACAAGGGACTGAAATGCAGTAGTAGGAAGTCAAGAGATATCTGGAGTAACAGGCAAATTTGGCCACAGAATGCAAAATAAGTAGGGCAAAGGCTAACAGAGTTTTGCCAAGAGAATGCACTAGTCATAGCAAATGCCCTCTTCAAACCACAGAAGAGAAGACTCTACACATGGATATAACCAGATGGTCAGTACCAAATAAGATTGATTATATTCTTTGCAGCTGGACATTGAGAAGCACTAGACAGCAAAAACAAGACCAGGAGCTGACTGTGGCTCAGATCTTGAACTCCTAATTGTCAAATTCAGACTTAAATTGAGAAAGTAGGGAAATCCACTAGACCATCCAGGTATGACATAAATCAAATCCCTTATGGTTATACAGTGGAAGTGACAAATAATTTCAAGGGATTAGACCTGACAGAGTGCCTGAAGAACTATGGGTGGAGGTTCATGACATTGTACAGGAGGTCAAGACCATCCTCAAGAAAAAGAAATGCGAAAAGGCCAAATGGTTGTCTGAGGAGGCCTTAAAAATAGCTGAGAAAAGAAGAGAAGCTAAAGGCCAAAGAGAAAAGGAAAGATATACGCATGAATGTGGAGTTCCAAAGAATGCCAAAAGAGATACAAAAGCCTTTCTCAGCAATCAGTGCAAAGGAATAGAGAAAAACAATAAAGACTAGAGATGTCTTCAAGAAAACTAGAAATACCAAGGGAACATTTCATGCAAAGATGGGCTCAATAAAGGACAGAAATGTTATGGACCTAACAGAAGCAGCAGATATTAAGAAGAGGTGGCAAGAATACACAGAAAAACTATACAAAAATGATATTCATGACCCATATAGCCACGATGGGGTGATCACTCCCCTAGAGCCAGACATCCTGGAATGCCAACTCAAGTGGGCCTTAGGAAGCATCACTTCAAAGCTAGTGGAGTGATGGAATTCCAGTTGAGCTATTTCAAATCCTAAAAGATGATCCTGTGAAAGAGCTGCACTCTATATGTCAGCAAATTTTGACAACTCAGCAGTAGCCACAGGACTGGCAAAGGTCAGGTTTCATTTCAATCCCTAAGAAAGTCAATGCCAAAGAATGTCTAAACTACTGCACAATTGCACTCATCTCACACACTAGCAAAGTAATTCTCAAAAATCTCCAAGCCAGACTTCAACAGTACGTGAACTGTGAACTTCCAGATGTTCAGGCTGGAATTAGAAAAGGCAGAGGAACCGGAGATCAAATTGTCAACATCCGTTGGATCATTGAAAAAGGAAGAGAGTTCCAGAAAAACATATATTTCTGTTTTACTGACTATGCCAAAGCCTTTGACTATATGGGTCACAACAAACTGTGGAAAATTCTTCAAGAGATGGGAATATCAGAACACCTGACCTGCCTCCTGAGAAATCTGTATGCAGGTCAAGAAGCAACAGTTAGCACTGGACGTAGAACAACAGACTGGTTCCAAATAGGGAAAGGAGCATATCAAGGCTGTATATTGTCACCCTGCTTTTTTAACCTTTATGCAGAGTACATCATGAGAAATACTGGAGTGGATGAAGCACAAGCTGGAATCAAATATGCCTGAAGAAATATCAATAACTTCAAATATGAAGATGACACCACCCTTATGGCAGAAAGCCAAGAAGAGCTAAAGAGCCACTTGATAAAAGTAAAAGAGGAGAGTGAAAAAGTTGGCTCAGACTCAACATTCAGAAAACTAAGATCATGGCATCTTATCCCATCACTTCATGGCAAATAGATGGGGAAACAATGTAAACAGAGATAGACTTGGAGGGGTAGGGCTCAAAAAATCACTGTAGATGGTGACTGCAGCCTTGAAATTAAAAGATGCTTGCTCCTTGGAAGAAAAGCAAGGACAAACCTAGAAAACACACTTAAAAGCAGAGACGCTACTTTGCCAACAAACTTCCGTCTAGTCAAAGCTATCTTTTTTCCAGTAGTCATGTATGAATGTAAGAGTTGGACCATAAAGAAAGCTGAGTGCCAAAGAATTGATGCTTTTGAACTATCGTGTTGAAGAAGACTCTTAAGAGTTCCTTGGACTGTAAGGAGATAAACCCAATGAGTCCTAAAGGAAATCAGTCCTGAATATTCATTGGAAGGACTGATGCTGAAGCTGAAACTCCAATACTTTGGCCACCTGATGTGAAGAACTGACTTATTGGAAAAGACCCTGATGCTGGGAAAGACTGAAGGCAGGAGGAAAAGGAGACAACAGAGGATAAGACGGTTGGATGGCATCACCTACTCAATGGACATGAGTTTGAGCAAGCTCTGGGAGTTGGTGATGGACAGGGAGGCCTGGCATGCTGCAGTCCATGGGGTTGCAAAGAGTCAGAGATGACTCAGCAACTCAACTGAACTGAACTGATATAGAAGATTGAGTTCTTTTATGCTATCCTGCCAGGTCCCAACAATTCCTTTTGACTTTTTTGATGTCATTGGTGTTGAGTTTATTTTGGAAGTCTTGTAAGTAATTTTTTTTTAATTGACAAGAAAAGATCCTCCAAAGACATGCATTAGTCATTAGGTTGTGTCCAACTCTTCTGCAACCCCATGGACTGTAGCCTTCCATGCTCCTCTGGCCATGGGATTTCCCAGGCAAGAATATTGGGATACTTTGCTGTTCCTTTCTCCAGGGGATCTTCCCAACCCAGGGATTGAACATGGCTCCTGCCATGTTTCCTGCATTTCAAGATGATTCTTTATTGCTAAGCCACCAGGCAAAGTTTAGCATGTGTTACATAGTAATAAAGCACAGATGAAGGCTATTGCACAATTCTAAGTTAAGATGATGGCCAGAACTAATGTACAGTCAATGAGGATGAAAGGGAAGGTGCAAATGTGATGTGAGAATCACTGAGGGAAAAAACCCATAATGATGGATAATTAATTGAATATGGGAAATGAGATTAAAAGGGCTTCTTCAGCAGCTCAGTGGTAAAGAATACACCTGCACCCCCTGGGTCAGGATAATCTCCTGGAGGAGGGCATGGCAACCCACACCAGTATTCTTGCCTGGAGAATCCCATGGACAGAGGAGCCTGGCAGACTGTAGTCCATGGGGTCACAAAGAGTTGGACATGACTGAAGTGACTGACCATGCGTGCACACAATGAGATTAACAGCAGGTCAAGGAAGGCTATAAGGGCTTAAGTTTGGCAAACTTAAACAATAGAAGAGATGTAAAATAAGCATTTGATGACTGAAAGTAAAAGCCTTTCTTACCTTGGTTTAAAGTAAAATGGGCAAGCACAGCAGGACTATTGCAGGAGTTCAATAAATTCGGGAGTATTCTCAATCCTAATATTGGTCAAAAGTTTCATTTGAGTTTTTCTGTAAGACATTATGGAGAAAACAGTGTGAGCCTTTTATCTAACCCAATAGATATTCAAATTCTGATGTTTAATTTACTTGGAACCATGCTTGTAGAAGGCACATCAAAGACTGGAACTTTGAAGTATCCCTTTCGTTTTGCTATAATTAATTGCTGCAGAAAAAAATAAGATGGGAGGAGAGGAAAAAAATAAGCATTTAACATCAAGTTTGAAAGTCTGTTTCCAACAAGAGATTTAAGGAAATTGCAATCCAACAAATATTTGCTTGAACATTTAGCTCTGGACTTTGGGCTGGAGTTGCCCTCAAGGGGAAATAATCATTACTGAAGAACTCTAAAAGAACAAAGATTAAGTCAATTATTACAGAAGTAACAACATTGAACTGTTGCTTTCAAATAAAATTTAGATCACTTTTATTTAGAGATACACAGAAAAACATTTGGATCAGATAGCATTTGTGAGGAAAATTATTCTCTGCACTTTACTCAATAAAGGTACACTGTCTTGAGTCATTGAAATGTTTGCTTCTGATCTATGAAGATATAAATACAGAGATTCAAAGAGTTTAGAAACTTTTACAACCATTTGAAAGTGTGTTTTAAACATAAGTTTAAACAATGAGTTTATTAATATTAGTTATTCATATCTATTGTGTATTTCTAGCAATTTATGTTTTTATATTGCAATGTTGGACTATGACTGAATAGAAACTTACCAAAAAGCTGGCCCTTCATCACAGAGAGGTTGAGAAGCACTGTGTTAGAGGACGAATAATATTACTACAGAAACATAGAGGAGAGCATTCCACAGTTTTCACAAAGCAATGTATTTCACATGTTCTGGGATCAGAAAGTAGCCTAGTTTTCCTGAAGTATAGTTTGCCAAAAAAGGTTTAAACATAGAGAACTTAGGGTTAGAGTCCACCTGCAATGCAGGAGAGCCTGATTTGACCCCTGAGTCAGGAAGATCCCCTGGAGAAAGAAATGGCAACCCATGCCAGCATTCTTGCCTGGATGATGCCATGGAAGGAGGAGCCTGCCAGGCTACATATAGTCCATGGGGTCACAAAGAGTTGGACACAACAGCAATTTTCACTTCATTTCACTTCAACTTAGGGTTATAACTTTGGAAGTCTTGACTGCTATAGTTTATTATAGTTAAAGAGAACTTACCAAGATTTCATTCACTGTATGCTCATTTGATTAAGCATTATGATCAGGCTAATGCCAAACACAAGACATGTCACTTTTCTATTTAAGTCACCTGGATAGTTTGGTTTCATTAATGAGCATGTGCTATTTTCAAGTCACTCTCCAAATGTATCCCTTGTTCATTTTCTCCCATTGGCTGGAGTACCTAAGATTTCTTTTGGAGAACAGCACTTTAAATCACAAGGTCTTCCCAGTATTAATTTAAAAAAAAAAAAAAGAAGAATCCCCTGAATTAATGTTAATAAATTCCCTGGTAGCTCAGTCGGTAAAGAATCTGCCTGCAGTGCAAGAGACCCGAGTTCAATCCCTGGTCAGGAAGAGCCCCTGGAGAAGGAAATGGCAACCCACTCTAGTATTCTTGCTTGGAAAATCCCAGGCTGCAGTCCATGGGGTCACAAGAGTCGGACATTTTTAACAACTAAATCACAAAATATATATATTTTTTAAGTTAGTATCATAACTTGCATAGAAATAAAAAATGAACATGTGCCACATATTTACCTCATTAATTAATGAGGGAATCAATAAAATGTCACAACTGGTTCAAAGGAGAATTCAAGTAACTCACATATAAAGACAATCAAGAATGCTAAAATAAAAAAAAGAATGCTAAAATAAATTTGCAAATATATGTAAATCTGATGAATATCCATGAGATAATAATCAGTTGCATTCTACTGGACAAAATTCACTTTCATCTCTAAGGATAATTATTTGCATTACTAAATAGCTCAAAGAGGATGAAAGGATATAGAATAAAGCCACATAGAATCAGATAACTAGGAAAGGTGCTCTACCCAGAACACTAAGTAATTTTTGGTTTTTGTCCATTTCAATGCCTCTGGCAATTTTCCACTAAAATCCTGTCAACTGAAACCTTCTATCTTTGTATGCTGTGTTCCATTGTTACTATTTTCTCCATTTACCCTTAAGTAAGAAGAGGAGACATATAGTCAAGCTTCCTTAACAAATTATTGACCAGGGGATTTTTGCAGAAACTAATGCCTGTAGCTGGTGATTTGTATGTAAGTGAACATTGAAACACTCTGGTTAATAATGTTTGCATAATAAAAATATATTAATAAGTCCCTGGTCAATAAGCTGTTAAAACTGGGGTTTCAAATCAACTGTTTTTCAGTTTAGCTGTCATGCATTTGAGAAAGAGTTACATTAGGTCACCATATTTTCTATGTCTAATGCCTTTTGGTGGCACTTATAAGTAGCTATGTGGTGTATGTACAGGTTTCTTCCGATTCTCCATATAGAAAATTCGTTTGTTTTTAATCCGCCACCATTTACTGGAACCTAAAAGATCATGTTTACATCCAAAATTCTGCTTGACAGGCTGTGGTTTACAAGAAAAATTGTGTAGATGTTCTGTAATAACATGGCAGGAGACTATAGCGTGATCATGTAGCATTTCAGATTAATACATGGTAGTGTCAGCAAGCAGAGGAATGTTTAAGCAACACGCGGCTCCTGTGGAGGAGGCTCACACCTTCCTATGTCTACTCCACCTTACACTGTTGACTTAAAGCCAGATAGAACACAGCCTCAGGTTGATCTGTACCCTCTGAATAGGAGCTAGTGGTTTTCAAAAAGGCCCTATTAGGCAGGCATCAGTGCTTCCTGGAAACCTGAAAGAGATACCACAAGGCTGAGGGGCTTTCCAGTTCACTCCTCTGAGACCTGTTGGTTGATTAAGTTTGAGGGTCTTATGTGAAGTGCATTGGGGGAATCCACACTGTGACACTGGCAACACAATACTTCTTTTTCTGATTAACCTCCCCAGGGTTCTCAACTCGAAACCCTGCTCTTGTACTCACTTCACTTAAAATTTTACAAAAGCCAGAACCCCCGAGGTCTCATTGGCTCCTATAGAAATCTGTCTTTGCTGCCAAAATTTATTTTCTTTAAGAGAGGGCTATGTCCTCCCACCTACATCCCCTTTGGCATATTGTCCAGGTGTGTATCAGACCTCATCTGCTATCCTCCTGATAACTAAGATGAATCTGACTCTGTGCATACGATCATTCTGATTCTGATAATTGCATACTTGGCTTAGTAGTGGGCGCCAGCCACAAATGTGATAATTTCTTCTTCCCACAGCCTCACACAAAGAGATAATTTGCTCCATGCCCCCAGCAACAGGTGAATGGCACAAAACACGAGCAATGCCTGCATGCGGAGAAAGGCACGTTTTGCAGATAAAATGGGTGACAGAGAAATGATCCGTATGCACAATTACTAAATTTGCATTAATCATTTTGGGATGGATGCTCTCATTGTATGGGTCTTGAGAAATTTGGCAGAGGAAAGCTGTTGCCTAGAGGATAAAAATAGCTTTATTCTTGCCATCATAAGCCTCAGCTCTGGGGCATTCAATTCCCTTGCCAACTTTTTGAAACTCCAGCCCAAGGCACTAGAGTCACTTAAAGCCTTCCGCTTCTCAATCAAATTCCAAGTTTTTCTTTTTCTGATACTTAGGTTTTATTTCCTCTCAAACAACAGTATCAACTAAGCTTGCATTCTCGTGGCAATTATGTGCTGTTCCCATACCTGTATGAGAAAAAAATTTTTAAAAGTATCCCACAGGTAAATCTATAGAAGGTGAAACACAGCTATTAGTATAAAAAGAAAGATTTTAGGCTTCTTACAAACCATTCATCCTGCTTCATAAATTGTCAGGAAGAAATGGTCACTCATTTGAGTGCCACTGAAACCCATGCTTAAGCCACAGGTGAAAATGAAAGGAAATCTGTGCCAGGAAGGTTGTACAAAGAAAACTATACATGTCCAGCTGAACTACAACTGATGAACATTGAAAGGTCTGGAGGAAAGCAAAACATAATAGATGGTGATTTGGGGAACCAATTAGTATGTATATATTCCTATGAATGGAGGTTATATGGTTAACTCCGTTCAATTCCCTGCCCACAGATTCAGACCGTCCTTCTTGAAAAGCTGCTCTCCATCACTCCCACAAACACGAAAAGTCTCCTCATGCCTCATTATGACCACCTACCACACACACACCCTTTTAAGACTTCTCTGGTCTATATCTTCTATGCCTGTTCATACCATCTTTGTGACCACGGCTATAAAACTTTTCTGCTGGACTCGGTTCTTGTTCCAGGTGCATGCTCTTGAAGCAAACATTTTAAATTAATATTTTTTGCTAGTAAGGCCACTCTCACTTGCAAAAGTGACTTTGGTTCTCCTCTGAGCTGTCGGCAGATGTCATCTGGAGCAGGCCAAGGGAGAGCGGACACCTCTGTCTGTTACCTCTTCCAACCCCAGTGATTTATGCCTGTAGCATTCCCATCTTTCAGAACTTTATTTTTTTCCTCTCCATAAAACTAGGCAAGAAAAGCAGCATGTCCTGGTGGCCAGAGTTGGGAAGTGGGGGTAATACCAGTATTTTATGGAAAATAGTGGACTTCTAGCCATCTGGGGTAGGCAGAATAATGGCCCCATGTCAACCTAATTGTCAAAGCTGAGACCCACAGATGAGGGAGCCCTATTGGAACCAGCAAATCCAGCTACTTAGTTGGGAAGAGACAGGTAAACAGGTAGGTGACAAGGCCCAGGAAAAACCAGACCAGCTAAGCCTCACCTGAATCATCAGACTGTAAAATCATGATCTAAATGCATATTTTTTCAGGAAACTAAATATTAGGGTGATTTTTACACAACAATAACTAATTCCACACCAGTACCTCCACCGTGCCTGGATATTTGTATGCCTAGATTCTTACATGCACGGAACCTGTCACAAGCAAGCTCAGTGACCTTTGTCAGCTCATTTAGCTCTCAAACTTTTCATCTGTAAAATGAGAAGTTGCTACCATGTGATATACAATACCACATTTAGCTTTATGAACCCATCAAGGATAAAAAAGGGAAAAGGATTTCAAAATATTCCTCCCATTAAGACAAACAAAGAGCATAACTGGCATGTCATCCACAGATTACCATTCGTAGTTGACTGGAAGAATGAATTTTAGCAATGCTGAAATCAAAATTAAGCCCTGGGTTGAATATATATATTATATATACAATATATGCATTCATTTCACATCTCCTCTTTTCATTCATTTAAGATCACAGTAGAAGAAACTGAAAGATATAGCCCAGTAACAATAAAAATAAATAGTAAATAATAGATAGAAAATAGTATTTGAATTACCAAGCAATATACCCCATTATTGGATCCCAGGCAAATAATAACACACTGATTTCTTAGTGACTTGGTTTTTGTACTGGGAAAAATAAATCCAGAAAACAGCTCTATGTCTTCTAAAATAAAGCCAGTCACCACACAAAATTGAATATTTACTTTATTCAATTTATATAAAGTACAAATTTAAAATATGAATTGCATGTGTGCATGTGTGTTATCAAGTTCAGTTCACTTCAGTCGCTCAGTCATGTCCGACTCTTTGCAACCCCATGAATCCCAGCACGCCAGGCCTCCCTGTCCATCACCAACTCCCAGAGTTCACTCAGACTCACGTCCATCAAGTCAGGGATGCCATCCAGCCATCTCATCCTCTGTCGTCCCCTTCTCCTCCTGCCCCCAATCCCTCCCAGCATCAGAGTCTTTTCCAATGAGTCAACTCTTCGCATGAGGTGGTCAAGGTACTGGAGCTTCAGCTTCAGCATCATTCCCTCCAAAGAAATCCCAGGGTTGATCTCCTTCAGAATGAACTGGTTGGATCTCCTTGCAGTCTAAGGGACTCTCAAGAGTCTTCTCCAACACCACAGTTCAAAAGCATGAATTCTTTGGCGTTCAGCCTTCTTCACAGTCCAACTCATATCCATACATGACCACTGGAAAAACCATAGCCTTGACTAGACGGACCTTTGTTGGCAAAGTAATATCTCTACTTTTGAATATGCTATCTAGGTTGGTCATAACTTTCCTTCCAAGGAGTAAGCGTCTTTCAATTTCATGGCTGCAGTCACCATCTGCAGTGATTTTGGAGCCCCCCAAAATAAAGTCTGACACTGTTTCCACTGTTTCCCATCTATTTCCCATGAAGTGATGGGACCGGATGCCATGATCTTCGTTTTCTGAATGTTGAGCTTTAAGCCAACTTTTTCACTCTCCACTTTCACTTTCATCAAGAGGCTTTTGAGTTCCTCTTCACTTTCTGCCATAAGGGTGGTGTCATCTGCATATCTGAGGTTATTGATATTTCTTCCGGCAATCTTGATTCCAGCTTGTTCTTCAGTTATTTCCCCCCAATTCTAAATGCACACTCCTTAACTCTTCTTTGTGATGTCAAAATTGAATTCTACAGTTTTCCCCATACCGGCTGGGCACAACATCAGGCTTTGTCAATAGAGAGAGCTGAAGGGATGCAGCAAGATCAGAACAGATTCAAGAGGTTCTTATGTTGCAGCTCTCAGTAGATGGGTATGGAGGCGACCCAGGGGCAATGACTCTAACAACCTCCTCAGCCACAGTGGACTGTTCTTGTGGACCAGCTCAGTCCACAGGCAGTTCAGCCAGTTTCTCTGCCTGCTGCTGCCTGCCTTCCATGGATGGACTCAAGCTCTTACTATTTGTGTTAACTAAGGTACATGAAATAACTTGTGCATAATGTTATTTTAATCCTTTTTGACTAGCAGTCAAATGTCATTATATCAAAACATTATCATATAAAAGTTTATGAAAGCTAACAATTCATCCATCATTTCTAAAGTTTCAGAAATAAGATTTCTGGATCCACCAAGTAGGAAGTATAACTATCCTTTCAAAGAATGAGCAAATGAATAGAGTTACATTGATGTTTCTTCCTGGAGATGGTACGTTCACTGATTCCAGTCAGAGGAAAGTCAGCAGACTTACTCTTTGTATGTTAAATATCCATCATGGTTTTAGGAAGGTATGAACCTAAAATATCAGTACTACAAACACTGAGTCTTACAAATAGTGTAAAATTTTTCTAAAGAGAACTGAATTCTCTTTAGAAACTTGCAGTGGACAGAGGCTGGAAGAAGTTAATCATTTGGCTTATAGTTTTGTTTTAGGCCAGGTTCCACAGAAGCTGATCTTATGAAAATTATTTTGCTGGCGATGTATTAAGGCAGCAATCCCAGGAGAGATTCACTAAGTGAAGTTGATTGGGCAGTGGGGAACATAAGAAAGAAAGGGAAGAAGATAACTAGGAGTACAATTGCAAACAATGTCCCAGAGGGGTATCTGCAGCTGGCTACAACAGAACTGAATGGTATTATGTTTTAGAACTGTCCCAAACTGGGGTAGGGAGCTGGACTGTCCTACTTTCATAAGACTGGTCACTAGCTAAGAGTCTGCAAGAGGCAAGTACCCTTCCAGTCAGTCTGGGTTCTCTGCCCAAGCAATCAGCTCAGTTCAGTTCAGATCAGTTCAGTTGCTCAGTCGTATATGAATCCTTGTGACTCCATGGACTGCAGCATGCCAGGTCTGCCTGTCCATCACCAACTCGCAGAGTTTACTCAAACTCATGTCCATTGAGTTGGTGATGCCATCCAACTATCTCATCCTCTGTCATCCCCTTCTCCTCCTGCCTTCAGTCATTCCCCTCGTCTTTTCAGATGAGTCAGCTCTTCACATCAAGTGGCCAAAGTATTGGAGTTTCAGCTTCAACATCAGCCCTTCCAATGAATATTCAGGACTGATTTCATTTAGGATGGACTGGTTGGATCTCCTTGCAGTCCAAAGGATTCTCAAGAGTCTTCTCCTACATCACAGTTCAAAAGCATCAGTTCTTTGGTGCTCAACTTTCTTTATAGTCTAACTCTTCAGTTCAGTTCAGTTGCTCAGTCCTGTCCGACTCTTTGCGACCTCATGAATCGCAGCACGCCAGGCCTCCCTGTCCATCACCAACTCCCAGAGTTCACTCAGACTCACGTCCATCGAGTCAGTGATACCTCCAGCCATCTCATCCTCTGTCGTCCCCTTCTCCTCCTGCCCCCAATCCCTCCTGACATCAGAGTTTATTCCAATGAGTCAACTCTTCACATGAGGTGGCCAAAGCACTGGAGTTTCAGCTTTAGCATCATTCCTTCCAAAGAAATCCCAGTGCTAATCTCCTTTAGGATGGACTGGTTGGATCTCCTTGCAGTCCAAGGGACTCTCAAGAGTCTTCTCCAAGACCACAGTTCAAATGCATCAATTCTTCGGCATTCAGCCTTCTTCACAGTCCAACTCTCACATCCATACATGACTACTGGAAAAACCTTAGCCTTGACTAGACAGACCTTAGTCGGCAAAGTAATGTCTCTGCTTTTGAATATACTATCTAGGTTGGTCATAACTTTTCATTCAAGGAGTAAGCGTCTATTAATTTCATGGCTGCAATCACCATCTGCAGTGATTTTGGAACTCAAAAAAAAAAAGTCTCACACTGTTTACACTGTTTCTGCATCTATTTCCCATGAAGTGATGGGACCAGATGCCATGATCTTCATTTTCTGAATGTTGAGCTTTAAGTCAACTTTTTCACTCTCCACTTTCACTTTCATCAAGAGGCTTTTTAGCTCCTCTTCACTTTCTGCCATAAGGGTGGTATCACCTGCATATCTGAGGTTATTGATATTTCTCCCGGCAATCTTGATTCCAGNCTTCTTTTCACAGCTATTTGTAAGGCCTCCCCAGACAGTCATTTTGCTTTTTTGCATTTCTTTTCCATGGGGATGGTCTTGATCCCTGTCTCCTGTACAATGTCATGAACCTTATTCCGTAGTTCATCAGGCACTCTATCTATCAGATCTAGACCCTTAAATCTATTTCTCACTTCCACTGTATAATCATAAGGGATTTGATTTAGGTCATACCTGAATGGTCTAGCGGTTTTCCCTACTTTCTTAATTTTAAGTCTGAATTTGGTAATAAGGAATTCATGATCTGAGCCACAGTCAGCTCCTGGTCTTGTTCTTGTTGACTGTATAGGGCTTCTCCATCTTTGGCTGCAAAGTCTTACATTCATATATAACTACTGGAAAAGCATAGCCTTGACTAGATGGACATTTGTTGGCAAAGTAATGTCTCTGCTTTTTAATATGCTGTCTAGGTTGGTCATAACTTTCCTTCCAAGCAGTAAGCGCCTTTTTATTTCATGGCTGCAGTCACCATCTGCAGTGATTTTGGAGTCCCCCAAAATAAAGTCTGCCACTGTTTGTGCAGTTTCTCCATCTATTTGCTATGAGAGGTGGGACCGGGTGCCATGATCTTAGTTTTCTGAATGTTGAGCTTTAAGCCAACTGTTTCACTCTCCTCCTTCACTTTCATCAAGAGGCTCTTTAGTTCTTCTTCACATTTTGCCATAAGGGTGGTGTCACCTGCATATCTGAGGTTATTGATATTTCTCCCAGCAATCTTGAGTCCAGCTTGTGTTTCTTCCAGTCCAGCATTTCTCATGATGTACTCTGCATATAAGTTAAATATGCAGAGTGACAATATACAGCCTTGAGGTACTCCTTTTCTTATTTGGAACCAATCTATTGTCCCATGTTCAGTGCTAATTGTTGCTTCCTGACCTGCATATAGATTTCTCAAGAGGCAGGTCAGGTGGTCTGGTATTCCCATCTCTCTCAGAATTTTCCACAGTTTATTGTGATCCACACAGTCAAAGGCTTTGGTATAGTTAATAAAGCAGAAATAGGCATTTTTCTGGAACTCTCTTGCTTTTTTGTTGATCCAGCAAATGTTGGCAATTTGTTCTCTGGTTCCTCTGTCTTTTCTAAATCCAGCTTGAAAATCTGGAAGTTCACCGTTCACATATTGCTGAAGCTTGGCTTGGAGAATTTTGAGCATTACTTTGCTAACGTGTGAGGTAGTTTGAGCATTCTTTGGCATTGCCTTTCTTTGGGATTGGAATGAAAACTGACCTTTTCCTGTCCTGTGGCCACTGCTGAGTCTTCCAAATTTGCTGGCATATTGAGTGCAGCACTTTCACATCATCATCTTTCAGGATTTGACATAGCTCAACTGGAATTTCATCACCTCCACTAGCTTTGTTTTTAGCGATGCTCTTAAGGCCCACTTGACGTCACATTCCAGGATGTCTGGCTCTAGATGAGTGATCACACCATCATGATTATCTGGGTCATGAAGATCTTTTTGTACACTTCTTCTGTGTATTCTTGCCACCTCTTCTTAATATCTTCTGCTTCTGTTAGGTCCCTACCATTTCTGTCCTTTATTGATCCATCGTTGCATGACATGTTCCCTTGTTATCTCTAATTTTGGAAGACATCTCTGGTCTTTCCCATTCTATTGTTTTCCTCTATTTCTTTATATTGATCACTGAGGAAGGCTTTCATGTCTCTCCTTGCTATTCTTTGGAACTCTGCCTTCAGATGGGTATACCTTTCCTTTTGTCCTTAGCTTTTGGCTTCTCTTCTGGTCACAGCTATTTGTAAGGTCTCCTCTAGTCCCTTAAATGTATTTCTCACTTGCACTGTATAATCATTACAGATTTGATTTAGGTCATAGCTGAACGGTCTAGTGGTTTTCCCTACTTTCTTCAATTTAAGTCTGAATTTGGCAATAAGGAGTTCATGATCTGAGCCACAGTTAGCTCCCGGTCTTGTTTTTGCTGACTGTATTGAATTTCTTCATCTTTGGCTGCAAAGAATATAATCAATCTGATTTCAGTGTTGACCATCTCATGATGTCCATGTGTAGAGTCTTCTGTTGTGTTATTGGAAGAGGGTGTTTGCTATGACCAGTGCATTCCCCTGGAAGAACTCTCTTAACCTTTGCCCTGCTTCATTCTGTACTCCAAGGCCAAATTTGCCTGTTACTCCAGGTATTTCTTGACTTCCAACTTTTGCATTCCAGTCCCCTATAATGAAAAGGACATCTTTTGGGGGTGTTAATTCTAGAAGGTCTTGTAGGTCTTCATAAAACCATTCAACTTCAGCTTCTTCAGCATTACTGGTTGGGGCATAGACTTGGATTACTGTGACATTGAATGGTTTGCCTTGGAAACAAACAGAGATCATTCTGTCGTTTTTGAGATTGCATCCAAGTACTGCATTTCAGACTCTTTTGTTGACTATAATGGCTACTTCATTGCTTCTAAGGGATTCTTGCCCACAGTAGTAGATATAATGGTCATCTGAGTTAAATCCCCCCATTCCAGTCCATTTTAGTTCCATGATTCTTAAAATGTTAACGTTCACTCTTGCCATCTGCCGTTTGATCACTTCCAATTTGCCTTGATTCATGGACCTAACTTTCCAGGTTCCTATGCAATATAGCTACAGCACTGCACAGCCCAAACAATCACAGTAGCTCTATTCAGTGGAGGATTGACCTCTGTAGATGACAAAAATAAAAATAAAAAAGCACACCAGAGCAGGGGGATGCAAGAATGGATGGAATCAAGGCTGCATCCCAGGGCATCTAGGCAGAACAACAAGAGCACCTGATACTTTATGAAAGAATTCTCCACTGTTTAGTGTTTTTATTTCAGATGATTGTCAGAACTATCCTGAGTGATTTTCAAGAGAGAAAAGATCTGGAATCAAAGATTTTACCAAATGATCAGGCAAGGTGTCAAATAGTGGTAGCTGGAGATCGATTTAGTAATCCTATGTTAGTCACTAAGTCCAGTCTCTTCTGCAAAATAAACAGAAATGGTCTAAGAAAATATGTGCAATTTAAAGATGACATGAAGTTCTGTTTAAATACTGTCATGGGAAGCTGTAGAGGTGGAGGTGTTTCTCCAGGGATCCCTAGGGTTTCTTTCTTAACAGTGTCATCTTATGTAGTTGTTTGAGACTCCAAACGGAAACCAAAGATTTAGACATGCTTTTGAGTTTGGATTCAGACTTTGCTTTTGTGAAACCCAAATCTGAATCATGCACATCTTCTGACCATGTATGAATACTGAAAGTAAAAGAGGGGAGAGAAAACTGCTAAGCCAAAATACAGAAAATGTAGGGGAAACATGAATTTCTAGAGGCTGCAACCAAAAAATATTTGGTAACTGATAAAATTATTACATGAAAAATTTCAATCCCATCCTCATGGAAAAAAATACAAGGACAAGCAAGGTATCTTCAGCATTGTTTCATTGACTAAGGAAGGGTACTTATGGATTAGAGAACACCTGAATTCATATTTATGCCAGGTTATGATATATCACTCATAGCCAGGAAGTACATTTATCTGAAAATAAATCTTAGCTTTCAATGACATTCTAACAGCGCAGGATACACAACAAATGCCAGAACTGATGTGCTACATTGTCAAATGGTTCTGCTTCTGGCAGATTTCCTCCCCACATAAGGCAAAGATGTCTGGCTTCAATCTTTAGCAAAGAATGAAAAATAAACACCAGATTCAACTCCTTTTCAAGAGAATAAGGATATAACACCATTAATCATTTAGTCAAATAATCAGGAAAACTCATCCTAAAATTCACAATCCTAAAATTAAACAAATATCAGTGTCCTAAAAAACAAAAGAGGTTGGAATAAGAAGAGATTTTGTTGTTCGGTCGCTAAATTTTGTCCAATTCAAATAGACACGTATGCTGATCTCAACATCTATTTTTTCCTTCTTTCTCTCTCTCTCCCTCTTTTTTTCTCCCTCTACTACCACTTCTCTTTCTTTTCTGTTATGAGGAATAAACATATGATAAAGCATACTAATCTTCAGCATACTGCTTAATGATGGACTTCACACACACGCACATGCACACGCACACACACATATAGGGATCATTTCCAGGAAAGTCCAAATTAAATCCAAGTAGCATATTCTAATCCCTGTCATCATACATAAATTTTTACACTACATATTTTTATTGGACTTATTATAACATTTTGCCTATGTTGTTGCCTTTATCAGAAGTTTATTCTTTTTTTTTATTATTGTGTAAGTTACATTGCATGAATAGCCTATCTTTTTACCACCTTTTCTATTGTGAAGGAAACTGTAGCTTTTTTCTTTGGAAGAGCTATTATGAATGCTGCAGCAGAATGCTTTTATACAGGTTGACTGGTGAACATTAAGACACATTTCTGTTCAGTATGTGCTCCAGAGTAGAACTGCTAGAACACAGGGCAAAACATTTGGCTTTATAGATACAGACAAACAGTTTCCAAAGAGGCTATTCCAACTACTATTTCCACTAGCCCTGTATATTTAATATAATTCTGTGAAACGTTGAACATCTTCTCATATTCCTATTGGCCATCTGTATGACATCTTTGGAGAAATGCCTATTTCAGTTCAGTTCAGTTCAGTCGCTACATCGTGTCTGACTCTGCGACCCCATGAATTGCAGCACGCCAGGCCTCCCTGTCCATCACCAACTCCCAGAGTTCACTCAAACTCACGTCCATCGAGTCAGTGATGCCATCCAACCATCTCCCTCTGTCGTCCCATTCTCCTCCTGCCCCCAATCCCTCCCAGCATCAGAGTCTTTTCCAAGGAGTCAACTCTTCTCATGAGGTGGCCAAAGTACTGGAGTTTCAGCTTTAGCATCATTCCTTCCAAAGAAATCCCAGGGCTGATCTCCTTCAGAATGGATGGGCTGGATCTCCTTGCAATCCAAGGGACTCTCAAGAGTCTTCTCCCACACCACAGTTCAAAAGCATCAATTTTTTGGCGCTCAGCTTTCTTCACAGTCCAACTCTCACATCCATACATGACCACTGGAAAAACCATAGCCTTGACTAGACTGACCTTTGTTGGCAAAGTAATGTCTCTACTTTTGAATATGCTATCTATGTTGGTCATAACTTTTCTTCCAAGGAGTAAGTGTCTTAATCTCATTGCTGCAATCAGCACCTGCAGTGATTTTGGAGCCCAGAAAAATAAAGTCAGCCACTGATTCCACTGTTTCCCCATCTATCTGCCATGAAGTGGTGGGGCCAGATGCCATGATCTTAGTTTCCTGAATGTTGAGCTTTAAGCCAACTTTTTCCTTCTCCTCTTTCACCTTCATCAAGAGGCTCTTTAGTTCTTCACTTTCTGCCATAAGGGTGGTGTCATCTGCATATCTGAGGTTATTGATATTGCTCCTGGCAATCTTGATTCCAGCTTGTGCTTCTTCCAGCCCAGCGTTTCTCATAATGTACTCTGCATAAAAGTTAAATATGCAGAGTGACAATATACAGCCTTGATATACCCCTTTTCCTATTTGGAACCAGTCTGTTTTTCCATGTCCAGTGCTAACTGTTGCTTCCTGACCTGCATACTGGTTTCTCAAGAGGCAGATCGGGTGGTCTGGTATTCTCATCTCTCTCAGAATTTTCCACAGTTTATTGTGATCCACACAGTCAAAGGCTTTGGCATAGTCAATAAAGCAGAAATAGATGTTTTTCTGGAACTTTTTGCTTTTTCGATGATCCATTGGATGTTGGCAATTTGATCTCTTGTTCCTGTCTTTTCTAAAACCAACTTGAACATCTGGAAGTTCACAGTTACATATTGCTGAAGCCTGGCTTGGAGAATTTTGAGCATTACTTTGCTAGCGTGTGAGGTAGTTTGAGCATTTTTGGCATTGCCTTTCTTAGAGATTGGAATGAAAACTGACCTTTTCCAGTTCTGTGGCCACTGCTGAGTTTTCCAAATTTGCTGGCATATTGAGTGCAGCACTTTCACATCATCATCTTTCAGGATTTGACATAGCTCAACTGGAATTTTATCACCTCCGCTAGCTTTGTTTGTAGTGATGCTCTTAAGGCCCACTTGATGTCACATTCCAGGATGTCTGGCTCTAGATGAGTGATCACACCATCATGATTATCTGGGTCGTGAAGATCTTTTTGTACACTTCTTCTGTGTATTCTTGCCACCTCTTCTTAATATCATCTGCTTCTGTTAGGTCCCTACCATTTCTGTCCTTTATTGACCCATCTTTGCATGAAATATTCCCTTCAGGTCACTTCCTTTGGTATCTCTAATTTCTTCAAGACATCTCTAGTCTTTCCCATTCTATTGTTTTCCTCTATTTCTTTGCACTGATCACTGAGGAAGGCTTTCATATCTCTCCTTGCTATTCTTGGAACTCTGCCTTCAGATAGGGATACCTTTTCTTTTGTCCTTAGCTTTTCACTTCTCTTCTGGTTACAGCTATTTGTAAGACCTCCTCAGATAGCCATTTTGCTTTTTTGCATTTCTTTTTCTTGGGGATGGTCTCAATTCCTGTCTCCTGTACATACAGCCCACACGGTCCTTTTCCATCACAGCCAATGCTTTTGACTGAGTAGTATTCCAGTATATACATGTACCACATCTTATTTATTCACTCATCTGTTGATGGGCATTCAGGTTACTTTCATGTCTTGGCTATTGTAAATAGTGCTGCTATGAATATAGGGGTGCATTTATCTTTTTGAGTTACAATTTTACCTAGATATATGTCCAGGATTAGGATTGCTGGGTCACATAGTAATTGTATTTTTGGTTTTCTGAGGAACTTCCATGTGTTTTCCATAGTGGCTGTACCAATTTACATTACCAACAGTGTAGGAGGGTTCCTTTTCACACACTCTCTCCAGCAATTTTTGTAGATTTTAATGATGGGAATTCTGACCAGTGTGAGGAAGTACCTCATTGTAATTTTGATTATCATTTCTCTAATAATTAGCAATGTTGAGCATTTTTTCATATGCCTATTGGTCATCTGCATGTTTTCTCTGGAGAAATATCTATTTAGGTCTTCAAAATTCAACATCTGCTTATGATAAAACTCTTACCAAAGTGGGCATAGAGAGAACATATCTCAATATGATAACTATTTATGACAAACCCACAGCCAATGTAATATTCAACAGTGAAAAGCTAAAAGATTTCCTGATAAAATATGGAACAAGACAAGGGTGCCCACTCTTACCTCTTATATTCAGTGTATTATTGGAAGTCCTAGCCACAACAATCAGATAATAAAAAGAAATAAAAGGCATTCAACTTGGAAAGGAAGAGGTAAAATTGTCACTATAAGTAGATGACGTACTAAAGACTCCATACAAAAACTACTAGAATTAATAAATTAATTCAGCAAGGTAGCAGGATACAATATTAACATACATAAATCGGTTGCATTTCTTTACTCAACAAATGAAATGCCAGAAAACCAATGCAAAAAGACAAGAGCTTTTAAAATCACATCTCAAAAAAAAAAGTACTTAGGAATAAACCTGACCAAGGAGGCAAAAGACTTATCTGCTGAGAACTACCAAACATTAATAAAGGAAACTGAAGCTGGTGCAAGGAAATGGATGCTATGCTCTTGGACTGGAAGAATTAATATTGTTTAAATGGCCATACTATCCAAATCAATCTATAGATTTAAATGTGATTGCTATCAAGTTATCCATGACATTTTTCACAGACCTAGAATAATCCTAAAATTTATATAAAACCATGAAAGACCAGAATTGCTAAAGAAATCCTGAAGAAAAAGAATAAAGCAGGAGACATAACCCCCCCCCCCCAGACTTCAGGCAATACTACAAAGCTACAGTATTCAAAATGGTGTGGTATTTTGACAAAGCAGACATATGGGTCAATGGAACATAACAGAGAGCCCAGAAATAAACCTACACACCTATAGTCAATTAATATTCAACAAAGGAAACAAGAATATATAATGGGGAAAAGACAGACTCTTCAGCAAGTGGTGTTAGGAAAGTTGGACAGCCACATGTAAATTAGTGAAGTTAGAACACAGCCTCTCCCCATACACAAAAATAAACTCCAAATGGCTTAAAGATATAATCATAAGACATGATACCATAAAACTCCTGGAACAGATCAGAGGCAAAATACTCTCTGACAAAGATTCTACCAATGTTTCCTTAGGTAAGTCTTCCAGGGCAACAGAAATGAAAACAAAAATAAAAAAAGCTAATCAAACTGATAAGCTTTTTCACAGCAAAGGAAATCATAAACAAAAATGAAGAGACAACCTACAGATTGGGAGAAAATATTTGCAAATTTGCAAATGATGTGCCTACTAATAGAGATGGTCTGTGCTTTTCAAATGTCATTGGAATGATAATCTGTATGAAATATGATTGATTTATAAATATCAACTTTGTATCCAGCAACATTTCTAAATTTCTAGAATAAATGAATTCAGCATAGTTTTCTTCTTTTCCCAATTCATTCCCTTTCTTTATTAATATACATCCCTTCATTTGAAGAAATAATTTATTTTGTAGTATTATTCAATGCTAGCTACATATTTTTATAGGACTTTTTCCATAGCTTTGTGATGATAATCAAAGATAAATTATTTAGATTTATGTCAACTGCTAAAATAAGACCATATTAAGGTATTATTTGGAATATTTTCATTTCTCTGAAAAGTTAGTTTTTTCTAGAAAAATATGAGAGAGTAAAGGAGTCTTCTAAAAATGTTGCCACCAGTGTATAGAGAAGAGAGATAAGAATGAAATTTTATGTCATTACTATAAACAAATCAGTGTCCACACACGTAATGCCAAGAATAGGCCTGAAGTAATATGTGGATGATTTAGATAATGAAAATTTTAATCCATTTTTTTCTCCTTTGTATATGGACCAAATTTTCTAATGAGGACTATATATGTATTCAAATTTGTGCGTAAGTGTATTCTTTAATTTGACAAATATTTATCATGCACCTGCTAAGTACCAAATACAAGGAATAAGGAAGGTTTTTTTCAGTCTAGTTAGAGATATACAACTATTAAGGCAATAAAATTTGGTGACTGTTTTCTCGATAGGAAGAAAGGAATCAATGTTTCTCAGTTTTGGAGGTATAAATGAAAAGGGAAGTGGAGCGTAAATGTTTTCTTAGCCTGAAGCATGGGGGGGGGAAAAAACAGTAGTTTTGTCCAGGAAAAAAGAGAGAAGATACATTTAACAGAAGAATGAGTAATATTTGAAATTGATAAACAAGTATTAGCTCTCTCTGAACTATATTCCCTGATTGACTTTTAAATGTAATTGCTGGAGGCAATCCTAAGATGGCGGAGGAATAGGACAGGGAGACCATGTTCTCCCTCACAAATTCGTCAAAAGAACATTTCAACTCTGAGTAAATTCCACAAAACAACTTCTGAATGCTGGCAGAGGACATCAGACACCCAGAAAAGCAGATCATTGTCTTCAAAAACAGGTAAGAAAAAATATAAAAGATAAAAAAAGAGACAAAGTACGTAGGAAGGAAGCTCCATCCCGGGAAGGAAGTCCCATCCCAGGAAGGAAGTCCCGTCCCGGGAAGGGAATCTTAAGAAGAGAGGTTTCCAAACACCAGGAAACACTCTCACTGCCGAGTCTGTGGCGAGCCTTGGAAGCACAGAGGGCAACATAACAGGAAGGAAGAATAAATAAATAATTAAAACCAACAGATTACGAGCCCAACAGTAACTCCCCCAGTGGAGAAGCAGCACAGACACCTGCATCCACCACTAGCAAGTGGGGGCTGGGCAGGGAGGCGCAGGAGGCACGGGCTGCAGTGCTTTTAAGAATTGGGCCAGAACACCCCGTGCATAACCAGAGCGAACTAACTTGGGCTAGCAAACCAGACTGTTGGATAGCTACGATGTGAAAAGCTCAAACATAAGACACCGCCAGGACCGTGCACAGAACAAAGGATGGAACAGAAATAGCCGGCTGCAGACCATCCTCCTCCAGTGATAGGCAGCCAGAGATGTAAGGGCTGGAAGGGGGCAATCGCAGCCCAAGAGAGACATTACCTACCAAAATGCAAGCAGGCTTCTTTGCTAACTAAGACTTCTCCAGGTTCTGGACACTTATCATCCACCTGAGAAGGGACGCCAGTGGTACACCCAGAAAACTGAGCAGCAGAGACAGGAAAGGTGATAAGTCGCAGCAACCACGCTCGCCAAACACCTGAGCTACTCGGACCTGGGAGACCCAACTGAATCTGCACCTCTGAGGGCTACCTGAGCGCCAAGCCTGAGTGGCTTAGACCGGGGAGGTGCGTGCATCCCAGGGCCAGCGTCAGATGGTTCCCAGCAGAGCAACGTAGAGCCTGAGCAGTGTGCACTGCAAGCAGGGGCAGGCCCAGCAGGGCTGAGACACTGCAATCACACACAGTGTTATTTGTTTGCAATATCCTTCCCTCCCCATAGCGCAACTGAACAAGTGAGCCTTAAAAAAAAAAAAAAA